>JTDE01001802.1:6057-42556 GCA_014338405.1 Paragonimus skrjabini miyazakii | reverse complement strand
CTGTCCTACCTGATTGAGTACGCTCACTTCACAGACAACTCGACCAAACGACGATAACATCCACGCTAATGAGCTTCGGTGGCCGTCATCTCATCTAAATTTCCCACTCACTGACTCTGTGAGTCGAGTGGGACACAGCCGGGGAGAGGAACCCGACCTACACTAACCAATCCCGCCATGCGTGACCTCTTTGTCACTAGAGGTGTCCAAGATCGGCGATCACCGCCCTAACCTTGATAATACGCGATTCTATTTCACTCCCTATACCGCTACAGCGACCATCACTAATGCAGCTGCCCAGGTATACAAACCGGTTAACAACTTCTATGATTTCATTATCTAACATTAAACCTACGTAATCGCAGCAATCTTGCAGAAGCACTTTACATTTTGAGGCTGAAAAGCGCATTCCGAAACAGTCAGCAGAACGCAAAAAGCGTCTAGCAGTGTATGTGTCGTTTGAAAATTGTCAAATGATAACATCTTGTCGTCAGCATAGTCAAGATCACTCAATGTTCCACCAGGTAAAAGGTCCACGCCGGCATTTTGCGACCGCCGGTGACAATCCTCCATTATCTCGTCTTTGATAAAATTAAACAAAAATGGTGAAAAGGGACAGCTTTGAGGCACTCCGCTGCCTGTGCTAAAACTGTCAAACATTTCATCGTAAACCCTAACCTGAGGTGAAGTACAGGAATAAAGCGCCAACAGTATGTTCACCTACTTGATCGACACACCCTGCGTTTAAGCGACTCCACCGAATCGAAAACAGCGTTATAGTGGAGAAATACGGCAATTGTTGGCCGGCGGTATACATGACGCTGCCTAAAAATTTGACGAAAAGTGAAAATGTGATCAATACATTTCCGCCCGGGGCGAAATCCTGTCTGTTCTTCCCTAATGTTTGCCTCCCGAACTGCAGTGAGTCGACAAAGTATAATGGATACCAGAACCTTAGTAGTGACTGGAGCCAAACTAATCTCCCTATGGTTTTCGCACGAGCCTCTGATATCTTTCCTGAATATGGGCGCTATTATCGCGTGACCCAGCAAGGAGAGATGGTCTCTGTCACCCACACAAGTTGAAACAAACGAGTCAAAGCCTCTACTTACACCTCTTCACCTTCTTTGGAAGGTTCCGGTATGAAACCATCCGGATCAGCAACCCTGTTGCATTAAAAAGCCGAAATTCAATTTCGGACCTAAGTTTTGGGTAGTGGTGCTGTATCTACCGACCAGTGTGCTACATCACAGGTTTGTGGCGGCAACACAGTAGAATGGGATCAGGTAATTTAACCCTCAAAATGTTCCGCTCAAAGCTATAACCTACTAGACTTATTACAGATGAGTGTGGTATCTGCCTCGCTGATATCTTCAGTGACAGACGGTTGTCTTGGACCAGTAGCGTGCATAGGCTGAAAAACTCCACCGATATTCTCTGAAATAAAAGCCGTCTCGATTCCCTTGACTTTCTCAATAAACCCTGCCTCACGATCAGCCTCTAGGAAACGTTTTGATTTCCTGCAGAAACCTCTCCTAAACTTGCTATATGAACTGCCAAGAGAAAAATTCCCTCTAGCTACTAACAACTCCAGCGAGTTCTCCGATATCCAGTGTTTGTCCAACTCATGAACCCCCATGTCGCATGTTAAAGTACCGACTTCATAAATGGCCTGCAAGATCTCGGTCCAGCAGCTACTAGGATATTTGGAGTGAGAACAACTAAGACAACTTTCTTAGCTGGTTTGGTACTTATACTTAACTGATGGTATAGCTAGTTTCTCAACCAACAGTCGGCGGGGTCGTTGCCCAACAAAAATAAGGACGAAACGACAATGTACCAACGTTTGGCCTGAATCAAAGTATGTGCTTCAATAAGAACGGCAGTCCTGAATGGAATCCCACCACCTATAGCTAACAGCTATGTGGTCTGTCTGAGACCAGGCCTGATTCGGAGAAGTTGGACTGCAAGTATAACAATAACAGAAATGATGCCTAAGACTTCTGCTGACTAAAAATGACTTACGCTTAGCACACCGTTGCAGCAGCAGCCCGTTATTATCCGTGCGATGTGATGTCATCCGAAGTCAGCCACTTAAACAAAACTCGATCTCACCAAGGCCACTAACCTGGGAGTTCACACCTGTGACCAGAATTACATCAGAACTATGTGCCGACCGATGGAGAACGACCAGATCCGAATAAAAGAAATCCTTGATACCAACTTCACTACAGACACTTGGAAGGTAAACAAATATACTGGGGAGATTTTTTAAGATTTTGCGTTTAGAACTGGGCTGAATAGAAACTGCTGAACGAACGGCACAAAGTCTACTGCTGACAGGAATCCAACCTACCAGTGCGGCTGCGGCCGTCGTGCTGAGAACTATACCTACTCCGGCCTATTCGGTAGCGACGGCTGTGGAATCGCATGGGATGTATAAGTAGTATCGGGTAGACATTGTGGGTACCGCTACAGATTGGTTATTGTTCTGACTTGTATTCTCTGAAATACAGCTGATGTCGACATATAACGAGTCTAACGTTCGTGCGAGATAGACCTGTTGACCAATTTGTTTTAGAGTGGGAATGTTGAAAACGCCTATGTTAATTCGCATTCTAGGTCCAAGCATAGGACGAGGGAGGTCTGAGGCTGGGTGGTAAGAGACAGGACTCACCACTACAGTGTTACTATGATTACCTATATCTGTTGTGAGAACTGTAGAGTGGTTACTAGAAATTGGGGTCAGAAGGGGCCTGAGAGATGAGTTTGGTAGGACAATGTGAGAGAGAACAGCAGTAGCATGTTTTCGCCTATCCATACTGTCGTATAGAACAGATAGGGCGACCCGGTTTATACTGCGAAACGGCTGGTGCAGGATGGAATTAACAGTGTTCTAATTATTCACGATTGTGTGTGAGCTGAGATACTGCCAGGACACCCAGACCTAGACAGGAGAACGATTCGAGTTTTCAACCAAAGCCTTTGGCTCAAAAGCCTGCACCGCAAGGCAGTGGGTGGGTGGCAGTGTATCAGAACAGGCAAATTTTTCAGGAGAAGATGTTAACCTTCTCCCAACCCCTAACCTGGAGGACCAGGAGACTGGTTTGTCACAACTCTATTTATTGGCCTGCCTGGTATGAGTGACTCTGTCGGTGTAGTGGTCACACCATTCAGTTCTGTCCAATAGGTCATCGAGTTGCGTAAGCCGTCACATCGTGTCAAGGTCCAGTCTCCCTGTGACAAAGTGCTAAATAAATATCTATTCCCTTAACTGAGAACAACTATTATCCAACAAGACAGCAGCTGCATCGACTGTACTTAACAGGATCTTTTCACTGACTGGTCGCGAAAAAAATATAAAAAATATATATGATCACCAAGGTGAAAATGGAGATCAACAGCCACTATAACATTACCTTGTACTTAACAAAATTGTAAGTTGTGAGAAGATCGATGAGTCCGGGATTTGGCATTTCACTGTTGCTGGTTTGTATGTAAGGCGTACACTGGTAGACCCTCAAATGACACCTAGCCAGCACAACGTCCGAGTGACTAATGAAAATATTAGTACGACACACAGAAGCTTGGTTTGTTTGACGGACAAATGATCAGTCCTTGATTAGTTAGACTGTGCCTAACGAACTATTGAGTATTTTGTCCTAGACAAACCGTCCACCAGCAAATAGACCGTATCAAAGACCATGTAGGCTGCAGTAGGAAGTCTTCTAACAAGGCTCAGCAACTCCGTTAGTTAGAACAAAACGCAATTGCTGTTACATCAATCAACCGCAAATTGACTTGTCCCATCCCACTGTAATGCAAATTGGTTTTTGTGTCAACAAGTAATGTCTACTGACAGAGGATCTGCTGTTGGCGAACGCGACATGGGAGATGCGCTGATCAGACGTTGACATATACCTTCTGAGTGTGTGGGATCTGAACCAGTAACACGTTTGCTTTAGGCAACCTTGCTGACCAATTTGTTAGTCACTTCACACTAGACACGACCAAATCAATATATCTGAATTTTTGCCCTCATTTGCCATTAACTTCCATTGGTATCCCAACAGCCAAGACTTCTGTCCACGCTGTAATCATAGGAATCTTTGAACCCATTCAGAGACAGTTCTGATTAAGGATAAATAGTTGGCTGGTATGACTTAAACACCACTCACAAGCGATCCCTGGTTTCGTTTTGGAGGTATCGTTAATGTGCGAGAAATGCTTGTTGTGTACCCGATACTCGCTCAAAGCCTAATAGCTATCAACCATGATCGGCTTCTGTACACAATAACTTGTTCCACACTCTTTACAGCTGGCTCTCACGTTGTTAACTCAGCTGACACTCAAGCCTGCATAACCGGTATCTTCGTACTGTTTACGCTCACCTGCTCGCTAATCGATGGCTATAGACTGTTACTATTTTGAATTAGGTATCTTGATAAAAGCTTTCCGACAGAGTCGAACTGTTGTAAGACACTAAACTCGTTTAGTTTTGTCTCGTGGCTAGACCAGTTGTTTACTAACTAAAACACCAGTTTCATTCAACGCGTAGGTCGATCGGCATATCACTTTTGGTCGAAACTAAAGAGAGCACCTCGTTTTGATGCATATTAGATTTATCAATGAAACGTTGCAAAGTAAACCGAACCTGTGCCTATCTCTAAGTGTGCTGGCACGGATGGACCATGGTTACCCTAGCTTATTGCTAGACGTTTTATTCTAGCATAATTATCGGGCATTTCCACGGCGTTGTTACAACCGTCTTAGTGAATGTAGGCTTTGTACGTCAATGATTTACCCAAACGTTTAGAGATAAAACGCCAGACGATAGTGACAGCCTATAATCCCTAGCACAGTATAATCTGGGTTCTGATCAAATTAGACATGAAGGCGCAAGTTTACTCAACAAACCGGTGGACTATGTGATAGTTTCGCAATACATTAGTAGGCTTATAAATTGTGCCTGACTGAAAAATTGAGCAAGATCTAATCGTGAAAGCGAATTCGTTTCTCCGAAATAGGGATGTCGCGTGCATTTTCCGGTCTCAAAGGAGAAAATGAGCGAGCTCTAGGAAAGCTCTTCTAAAGATGGATTCCGTTTCACCGTGAACTGGATTAAGGAGTTTCAAGCTATTGTTTCAATGACCGGAAATTATTTTAAAACATTTCGGTTCTAAAAAACTGCACTTACGAGGTCAAAAAATTCTTTGTAAAAATGTTTCCTTCAGAAAGTAAACAAAAATTGGATCAGAAAATGTTTATAAAACTTATTTTGATTATTTAGTAAACGTAGGGAATAAGAAATAACCGAGATCTTACGTAGTACCTTCACCAAACCGATTACGGTTCTAGGGATTGAAATAAGTATGGACTAAAACAATTTTGAGAAGAAGAATGGGAGGAATATGAAATGGTTGTAGGCAGAGAGTTGATTGGAGACTTCTTCGGGATTGATTATCGAAAAGAAATATTCTCTATAACTATGGATAAAATCACACAGAACGTTAAAGCAAACTGATACGATTGATGTTATGTGAGAAAAAATTGGTTTTCTGATTAAACTGAAAGTTATTGCCGTAAACGTAATCTTATGGAGTTGTGAGCTGGAGTGTGGTCCATGGTCTTGACAGCAGAGCAACTAAGAGTAGTTGGCTGAGTAACGGTGAGTTAACGACATTACGCTTAACAGTTGTGAACTTTGTGCTTTTACTGCAATACTCAGCTAGTGCAGCTTTTGTCGAAAACACCACAAATAGCAAGCACTATTTCTCAAGGCAGTTGTCAAATAATATATACTAATTCAAAAGGCGAAGATTCACAGATCATATTTATGGACGAAAGGTTTTATATCTGATAGGCTAGTTTGTAACAGTTTCAAATGTAGACAGAAGGCAACATCAAAAATCAAACCTTTTTGATTCCGCATTAGAAGAATCAATGAAGATTTGTCTATGTATGCTGACTATTGCTCCGTAAGCGTTAAATCGCTGGCGCCTTAATAAGTGCTCATTTTAACCAGGTTGATAATTTAGCATCTTTTCACCTCAACACAACTAAATCACAATCTTACTCATGAAAAAGGGGAAGATATCATTTTTAAATACTTTAATTTCCATGGGTCATACTGGTACGGTTGTGCAGTGTGCCCTTTTACTGTGACTTCTCTAGAAATGGTCAGAACGTACATTTTTTTCGCTTGTCTTCATACATTACAAACCGTGTTTCCTGAACGTCTATGAAAAGCCAACCACGAAAATCAACACGTCTACAATTTGCACTTAACTTTTCCAGAAAAAAAATAAATTTTAGCAGTCTCATCCATTATGCCGTCTGTGTTGTCAGTAGTTATATAAGTAGACTCCAGGCCAAAGGTGTAGTGACCAGCGATCGTGTAGCTTCTATAAGTAACCCGGCTGCAACCATGTCTTCCCGCTTGTCGGTTCTGTACGCATGATGTCTGCTATAGGAAACCTGATATAGACTCAGTGTCACTTTCTTCATGTGTGCAATTAATTGCACACCGTGAATGCTTGCCCTTTTCCTATTAACTCATCTACTGTTCCATTATTCAAGGTCCTTCAACCCGGACCTTTACGAGCGTTGTTTAACGCACTCGGAGGTTTAACGCAATTTTCGCTGGGCGCTTTTTTGAGTACCGCTGAGTGAGGTGTAGCCCATCTCGTGCTTCTTTCCTTTCTCCTCTTGGTTGCTGTCGTTGGTTCTAGTCACTGCTAAAAATATACGGTTTGTTTCCAAACCCCACTGCGTTCTCTACCTCAATGTCTGTTGGGACTGCATTTCGACTGCTCTTCAGGAAAGGCGTTCTAAATTGTTAGTGGACGAGAGTCTAGCGCATACCCACTTGTCCACTACAAAGGTAAAATTGTGAAGCTTTGCGTTCAGTAGTCTCTAAACTAACCAATAAAAACATTCACAATGTCACCAATTAAGTGGTTTGATGTTCGTTAGGGAAATTGACTCAGGATTTGCTGAAATTCTGGTTAGGTGTAAGTGCGCCAAAATATTGTCTGCGCAAATGAAAATATGATCTTATGCGTAACCTTTGACACAAGCTGAGAGAATATCCATCAAGACTTTTGTTAGTAAATTGCTTGCGACCATTCAAACTGGATTTCATAATTAGAATGGCAAAATATTTGTGCTTAACAACGTTGCATCGTGTCACAACTTGTACGCCCCTGTTAAAGATTTAGATGTATTTCTGTAAAAGGCCAGATTAACCTACATTAGAACAGTGTAGTCAATGGATACATGTCTAGAGGTTAATGACGAAGTGATTTGTAGTGAAAAATATGTTTAGTTTCAATAACTCAATATTATTGTTGGAAACAAATTCGATTTATGGCTAGGAATAATCCTTAAATAGTTGAGTAAAGATTAGATGGGGACAGTTGCACCAAAATTCCAAGTGATTCACTGTTAATTTTGTTATAACCAGATCTACGGTCTATAAACATGTAAGCTGATTATAACAGATAGTAGAAAGAGGATTCACGATACCAATGACTGTCTGAAGAGTGTCTGTCAATGTACGTTACGCTCGAGAATATCTGGCTATAATCGTTCAAACTTATTGTTAGCATATAGTCTCCAAACTTTCGCCAACGCACCTCCTCAGAATCACAGTTTGATCTACCTTCTTTCCATGGAAAATACAAAGCTATCGACGTGCTTCAAAACATAGTGAGCCATTCATGGAATCGAGTTTGCTGCTTTATATCACCAGGACTATTCCTCACTGTCCCGCTAGGTTTGCCTAGGAAATTTATGCATCTCATCTCACCTAACGACTCATTTGTTTCGATGTCACATACATCGGCAGAAGAAACCGAAACTTTGATAGGGTAAGGTAAACCACGTCTCCAATAGAACAGTTTGAGTCAACATGCAACCTGCCTCGGCACATGAATTTCCGGGTATTAACCGGGTATCTACAACTGCGACATCTTTGGTCACGTGGTTCACGTCCATCATGTTGCCCATGACATTGTTATACGAGGAGGAGTCAAAAAGTAATGCCATTTTATTTCGGACAGGTATAATTATCAACACATGAACATGTATTATACATCAAAATAAAGCTGGTCCTATGTGGGTCACATCCCTACTTCTCAACATAGTCACCGTTATGCTCAATAGCAATGTTCCATCTTTGAATGAGCGCATGTATCCGTGCCTCGTAAACTTTTGTTGTCTGTTCTTTGAGCCACTTCTTCACTGTGGTTTTCACTTCCTCGTCACTGGAATAATGTTTGCCTTTCAACCCCTCTTTCATGGGGCCGAAGAGGTGATAATCTGAAGGCGCTAAATCTGGTGAGTATGGAGGATGCCGTAAAGTTGTCCACCTGAATGAGGCGATTGTCTCCCTTGTCTTGATGCTAGTGTGTGGTCGAGCATTGTCTTGCAGAAGGAGGACTTTGCGGATTTGTAAATCGGGTCTCACTCGTTGGATTCTTGCCCTGAGCCTCGTCAGGGTCTCGATGTAGGCGTTAGAGTTTATTGTTTCTCCTCTGGGCAAGAAATCAAGCAGAATGACACCTTGAGCATCCCAAAAGACAGTCGCCATGATTTTTTCAGCCGACTTTTCCGTCTTGAACTTTTTTGGTTGCGGTGATGATGAGTGGCGCCATTCCATTGACTGCCTCTTTGATTCCGGTTCATAATGATGAACCCATGTTTTATCACCTGTTACGAGCCTTGGTAAGAAGGTGTTGTCTCTTTGACTTTGTTCAAGAAGTTCAGTGCAGGCAGTGACCCTGTCAGTCTTGCGTTCGGTAGTCAGCTCTTTCGGTACCCAGCGGGCACACACTTTTGAAAAGCCAAGTGACTGATCTATGTTGTAAGCACTTCCATGGCTCATTCCAAGGTTTTCTGCCAAATCATCAAGAGTTATACGCCTGTCTTCTCTGATCAGAGCATCTGCTTTTGCTTTAGTGACAGGATTGACAGACGCGGATGGACGGCCAGAACGGGGTTTATCGGCTACGCTGACAGTTCCCAACTTTTCATCCTTCAAACGAAGAACCCACCTGCATACATTGCCATAATCTACAGTAATGTCCTCGAACATATCTGTTAATTGTCTGTGAATGTTCATGGGGGTTTCCCCCTCAACAACAAGGAATTCAATCACTGCTCTTCGTTTTTGACGCAACTCTACGGGGGCAGCCATTTTGAATTTTCCTTGTGAGTCTAAAAACATGAAAAGTAAGAAACAAACTATTACATAACGTAAATGATATAATCATTTATAACTGGGAAAATATTCAAGTAATTTTGTGAAGAACTTCACCAGAATTAAAAACATTGGCATTACTTTTTGACTCCCCCTCATATCAGCGTACCCTGCAGTTAATTAGGGTCACTTGGGCATATCGATCTGGATTTCTTTCGTGAAAAAATGTCGATTCAATCAGTAGCATCTTCGCAGCACATCCGAGCTTTTCACTCCTCATCAGCAGGCATTCACATCTATACTCTCCTGTCCATTCAATGTCATATAACATACGTTAGATTCATTGTTTTGTTTGATTATTAATTGTAAAATGGTTCTCGCGGTGTAATCTTTGTCGTCTTCCTGTCTTGGGGAAGCTCAACAGGCTGTTCACATTGGTTGTTCAAAATAAACAATTATGTACTGTTTCAAACGAAATTGTGGTCTGTTGGGGAACTATTTCAAAAAATGTAAACATGGTTGTTTTCATTCGGGAATTGAAAACATAAATAAGCACGCGCCTTCGAAACAATAGGTTTAGCTTGTCAACGGAAAAAATAAAGCAATTATTTATCATTAAAGCAAGCAGTCATGTAAAAAGTTGAAAAAAAGCAATTTTTCTTTAGTCGTTTCGAAAACAATCCTTAGTCATGTTGAAAAAGAGAATTTCTGCTTTGTGAGCTGTTACTCATATATAATCGGTTAAACCAACTTATTAATGCAGTACGAATCAAAACTCAAAGTGTCAAACATTGTTCTCGTCTGATCGATCGGTGAACCATAGATTACAAAACTTTCTTTTTGAGATAATCCAGATAACTTCTAATGCTACCTTCTTCATGTATTTGGTTCCGGAGTCCACAAGCAAACTGATGGACATTGTTTGCCACCTTATTGGCATTCAGTAGCACCAGGAACGTCGCAGACTCGAAACAAACGAACAGGAAATTATTGTTTTTATCCATTACGGGTTGCTAGTCTATATACATCCCTTAGAGTGAATGGCGTTTATGAGATCCGATAAGGTCGAGACAAATGGTCATCATTTCGCCGAGGGTCAATGAGATTAACTGTTTGGGAACAACTCTCAGTACCTTCTGAAGCCGCGATGGATGCTTACTTTTTCAAAGGTTAGCCACAAACCACCGAATAATTTTGATCTGTGAAGACAAACAGCGCTACGGTCGTGTGAAATGTAACCTGGTCCAACCAATCTAAAGTGTTAATGGGGAGACTAAACCCTACATAAGACAGATCACACAACTCTCATTAAGATCATTTGGAATTCTCCTGTAATTGTTGTAGTTGGCTACGTACCAGGGTACAGTATTCAATTTCATTGTCCAAATACGGATGTGAATAATCTTTTTTGTGCCGCATAGACCCAACTACAATCGTTTTTGCTGACTAAAAATTCGATGATGCTGGTGTGGACTGCGTTCATCCAACAGTCAGGCCACAAAACAGGCAAACTAATTGCTTGTCTAGTTGGCTTGTGAACATCCAGTTATCTAATTTGTATGTTATCTTTAGCATGTTTTCACTGAAAAAAAACAAAAGTTTTTAGGTTTCGTCTCCGTAGTAGCAATAATAAGTCCTAGTTAAATTCTAGTGTCTCACTTAGGTCCTCTCAGATGTTTGGGCTGTTTACTAGCAAATACTTTATATGACCTAACATCTAGTGCTGTTGCATTATCATTCTAAATAACAGTCGGGCGCATTCTGAAATACCATCAACGTGGATTTTTCGCACAATACAATGTTAGGAACTTCTATTCCTATGAGCTGTTGCATCTTTTTTCTGCGTTAGTTGAAGTTGATCAATCATTTTTTATTGACCTATGAGGACAGGACAGCCTCCATCACTGTATCAGCAGGGTTGACAAAAAGTTTAGTAGGTATTCGGTAGATTAAAAAATTCCATATACCTCCCTACAATCGCAGCGCTGGCGACTAGGTGACGGAGCGGAGGAGTATCCAGGCCACCATTTTGACACACGCTTAAAAGTTGTGAGTTTTATTCCGCAATATACGAGATGATGAGCAGGCCAACATAGATCGGAACATCTGATCAATACCTCACTGGAGGTCACATGGACTACGTATTCATGCGCCCTACTTGCTCTACTTCCATTTCTAACATTCCTTCCAAAATATTGTGGGAAGCTCACAGTGATACTTTTTGGCTCTCGTGCAGATGACTACAGATATTGTCCACCCTTAGAAACCAAGAGCAACCCCACAAATCTGCGTTATTTCAATAGTTCAGTATCCCAGTCGTTATTTTTGTAGCCAGCAAGTGAAGGTTAATCTCACTAACCATGTTAATCTCCGTGAAATCGGTTTTTACAGTTATTCATTTCTCGATCTGTGTAGCACATTTACATGTTAATCGGACTTGTTCATCAAAATTAGGTTGACTCATTTTATTCAACTTCTACTCATATTTTCTCTTGACTCTTATCTTTACTGGCAAAAGAGCACAAGGTTCTCTATGTGTCTTCTTATCACAGATGGTCGAGCTGTGTTGTGGTTACAAAACACTCCTCTTTGTAGAGTCGTTTTGGTAACCAGCTGCTCCGAGAGCAAAGTTGGTCAGGTCCAAGATACAAAAAATCGAAGGATAAAGAGAAGTGAAAATAAACATTAATCACCATTATTTATTAAACATTTTGAATAAAGATGCACAAGCTGTCAAAATTCAATCAGAAATTATTCAACAACGTTAGAACACATGCAGTGTGAACATAAATTCTGATTTGCACAGTGTTCTAATTTGTTGATGTGGATAGTTTCAAGTTGAATGCAATCAGCGAATAGATTTCCTGCTCATCATTTTTGAAGAGTGTAATTTTGTATGTATTTGCATTCAAGTGGCTGTTTTTGGTTGTCGGACTTGGTCGATATGCTCACATATGAACACTCTGGGACGACGTGTAATGCATTACTAACGAACAGCAGTAACCTTCTTTGTCAAGCAACTATTTAGTAGGTTCGTCGTTTACACAAGGTGGTAATAAAGTCCACATAGGATAAACGCACGGCAATTCAGACACATACACGAATGAGAAAGTGTGTCGTACTTCGGCTAGTCTCCGAAGCTCAGTGTCAGTTTAGGTAGCGACATAGGACGATTCCTAAGCTTTGTATCCTAAATACAACTTGATATATCGGTTATACCAGCTACTGTTTCGTTGGTTGTGTTTAGCGACCGTTCATTAGCAGTTAGCTTCAGCAGCATACACCAAAAAAATGAGAGATATTCGAGGAAGAGCTAACGGTATACCGTTTACAAAGACAGGAAGACCAAATCTTTGCTCTACAGCATACCATTGATTTTGGAGACCACACTGTATCCAAAACAAGGCTCCATGACTAATCAGGGAATTGGTCTGTATAAATTAAGCACAGCTCATAGTTCTCCCTCAGATAAACGTTTCAAATAATTTGTTCAACAAAGACCAAAAAAGTAGAGATTCCCCGTTAAAATTCGTCAGTAGTATGTACCTTTGCCGACTGGAAGTTTAACTCCACTTTACGTTCTTACGAGACAGCCGTGTTTACAAGTGTTACTGTCCCAAGATTAGACTTGATAGACTTAACATATGTGGACGCTCAGTCACACTAACTAGTAGTGAGTACTCAGGTCAAAATAAAACAGTTAACTCAAACCAACGTGGTTTGGTTCAGTACTTTCTAACCAAGTTGTGATCAGAAGTTCTGTACATCTACCCTACAGTCCACTGATTGCTGACTAACAGTCAGTTAGTTGATTAACTGAGTAGAACTGAACTCAGAGTTTATGATGGCGTTTGCATCTAGACAAAAGTGTCAACCAGTTCCTCTCTGATAACAGTTATGCAAGTTAAACCCTTCCTGCATACACCTGTTTTTAACTAAACGTTTTGTTCACTGATGTATTCTCCTCAAGTGACCGCATAGTTCGTCATGTTTGTTTTCTGGTCGAAGTGTTAAAGACTGTGAGCATGTACGCAATTCGCTTATATTTTTATCAAGTAGCAATAATTCTTGCAAACCTTCCTAGCTATTATTAGTACTATAGTTTAAACTACCTGACAAAGCTTTTCGTCACTCGTGCACTTTACGTGATGCACTTATCCACCTTTAAGGGCCGGTCAAGGGTTCAAATCTGTGCAACCGTCTTTAAGTACAATTGTTAGCTGAGTTGAAACATGCCTTATTGCACCGCATGTTGCCTCCCAACTAATTTCACGTTTTGTTTCACTCTCTATTTGTATACATGTGTAATGTTTTAGTACACTGCATGAGCATCTACAACAGAAAATTCACCTATTAGTTGCCACGACGTTCTGTGTGATTTGACTTTACTTTGTTAGTTCCCTGTAGTAATGTAACAACTACGTCAAGTGTTCGTATAAGTTGAATATGTTCGACTGGTAACGTGGCGGCAGAGGATGAGCAAGACGTAACTCGACCGCCAATATGATCAGAGAGATGGATATATAGATAGATAGTTAGATTGATTGATTGATTGATTGATTGATTGGTGATTACCACGTTGTCCAAGATATTGTTCAAACGCCCCTTCGTTGCACAATTGGATATCCAAAAATAACTCGAAAGTGCAATCATTCGATTTTAGGGCTTTGTCCTCACATCCTCCTTAACTGTTAATGTGACTAACATCACTTTGTATTGCTACAATCGAAATATAATGTTATGAAGCGTGTTCGAGTCGCCTCAAAAACAGAGTTACAGGGTTCCAAATAAACTCTTACCCAGAAAAGTTGACAACACCACGTCAATTCTTAATATACATATTCGGACTGAATTTGTTCAACCAAGAAAATCTATTACGACGGAGGTGCATGAATGGTTCTGATCACGGCATCCCTCTCGGTCTAACTGAATATACACAACTAGTGTAAACTAGAATTCTTTACTGAAGACCCGACCCACTTCAACAGAGTTCCTAACAACGACAGCATCACAGGGAAAACTACTCAAATCTTGGCATTACTGCACTGCGTACACCGCTTTAAGCTCGAGGCCCACTAAATTCAGAACAACACATTGTACAGAAGAAATGGAAAATTTCAAAATACTGACGGTTTTGTACGGTAGATGAGCCTTTGACTCTATACGGCGGAGTTCAATCCACCCACTGTTTCAACCCATTAACTGGATTTCTCAGGCTTGTCACTATACCTAAATAAGAATGAAGCCCGGTTGTCAATGTTTTCTCTAGAAATATTTTGTATGACTTTACAAACTTCGTCGGAATGAGGTGGATGTTCCTTTTTCACTGGACACCAAAATCTCTTAGAATCAATAAGTTGAAATGTGATATCTCTCGGCAATTCAACGAGTTGCTTTTGTCAAACAATTGTCGGGGAATTTCGCTGGTACGAAAAACTCGCATTCAATTCAAATTGCCCGCAACTAATTTTGAAAATCTTCATACCAAAGGCAAACTAAATTATCTCAAACGCACATTCACTCCACTTGTATTACTGTGGTCAATTTCAGTACATCCCACTTGACACAGAATCATATTTTAGTCGTGAATACCAAACTTGCATCATTCTTGTAAAGCCAAAACCATAACGTCTACCTTAAAAGTGTCTATGTTAATTTCCATACAGTTAAGTTAACGAAGCAAACGATATTTTTTGAACAGAACAAGACTGTGCAAGACAACTGTTTAAAAAAATTCCTCATCGTTTATTGCACAAAATGAAAGATGCTTTGTTACGTAATAGCGATCTTGTTTTGATTAGGAAAGCCATTGTTATTAGTATATTAGGCAAAATATGAAATAAACCAGTTCATATTTCTGCAGAAATGTCAAATCTACACATTATACGGCGAATAATTAAAACGCGGGGAGTCACCTGCGCTGCCTATGGTTCAAACCACCTTTATAGACAACCATCAGAGCCTCAAACTTTACACAGAGGCGAAGTAATAAATGAATTTAGCTGTAAAATATTCGACCATGTTGAAGCTGTGTACACTAGTTTCGTGCTTTATGGTTGGTTTGCAACACGACACGTTCTCCTAGATTTTAGGCAATTAACAGCTTAGAGCGGGAAGAGATGACTGAGCGAAAGGGGCAACATCTGTGAATTTGTCAAGTTAAATGCTGAAATTTGCATTTAAGCACGTTTCATTAGGAACCTTCAGTTTATTGCCGTCTAAAATATCTTGAAGTCTTTTGAGACGGCTTCAATGAACAAAAGAACGGTCCTTAACAATGTTGCAGTTCATTATTCATGCCCAACTTCTGCAACAAAAATTCTCAGGGATGCGCTCATACTATACACTTCAATGGTTCTACGGTTTGTTTGGGACCTCTGAATATGTTAGCTGAACTGTCGTCGATAGTATAGTATAACTGATTGTGTCGCTGAAACTTCTCTTGTATTAAATTTTATGCGTAAGAAAATTGATCCTATTTTTATCGTATCCCAGATATCTTGTGTCCAACTAGCTCGTCCGCTACGGAGCATCCAACTAAGTTGAACCCAATTAGAAACCTAGCGATCACACGTGCTCAGTAAACAAAAACAGAAGTCTTGATACTGAGTTCTATTGGTCGGTTAAGTGTTGTCGTTGAATGAGCCTAATTCAAAGCGAACCCAGGAACAAGCCCGAGTGCTCCTCAAAAGAAATGAAGCAAACTTGTGATGGTTGTTTACACATAACAACTTTCGAACTCAAACTTATGTTACATTCCGAGTATGTTTGAAAATCCATCTCACGTACGAAAATTTCCGCCTCATTACCTCATGTATGTCAATTTCCAGGAGTTGTCTTCAAGATATGGTTCGTTGAGTTTGAAAATAACCTGCTTGTAGGTCAGATGGAGGAAAAGTGGATGCCGTTATTTCATCAGTGCAGAGACATCGTTATACGTTTATCACTCGGGCATTTGAAGCTGTTCAGTCAGGCACTTTTCACAAAATTATTCTGTTCCTAATATCTTCACTCGAACAGCATATGCTCCGTCCGTCAACCCATATATTATATGCCGATACCGATTTAAGTATGGAGACTTTTAATTGGGCAAACCGAGGACCACTTGCGGTTTGAACTAGGGAATGAACAATAGGTTGTGTACAACTCCGGATTAGGCAACCACTCAATGATATACCACTCGCCAACACCACAACCCGGGCCTTCAAGTAATTCGTCTCCATAACTGCAGGACGCTAGTTAACCTATCAACAATTCCACAGAAACACCAAACCTCGTCATCTTCTACATGCCCAGACGAATGTCATCAGAAAGCACATGTTCATTCTGTGCGTTCACAATAATCTTACCGTAATTCTACTGTTTCCCTGACAGCGGAGCCTCAATCAACCACTTTCAGCTTCATACAAAAGAAATAAACATCAAATAGGTACTTGTAATCTTTAAAGAAACCACTAATCAGCACGATGACAGGGCCCCCACAGAATTAGTCAGCGTTACGTGTGGGATGAACAATGACGATCGAGGGACACACAGTGTTAATGTCATCTTACCTCATATGTGGTTTACCGTTTAAGCACGATCTGTGTATGGTAGTCTGACGCTTAGGGAAAGAAAAAACCCATCCACAAGTTCCAACTTAAACCAATTTCGTCATACAACGTCTTGCACGAACATGACCATAAAAGTCGATGATTGGTAGGCCACGTCTGAAGCTATCTCAAAAGTGATCACCTTAACGCGTAGGCAAACAAAAGACAACGATTCTGATGCAATACTAAGGGGCTATGTTTACAGTCACCAAACATGTGCAAGTGTACTTTGACATGACTTCACGAAAGCACATGCTTCCGCATAATTAATGAACCAGAGTCAAGCAATTTATCTTTCTAATCAAGTGATGAGTCACGCAGACTGAAGCTCAAACTGATCAGCTAACGAAAGCTTGATAAGTTCAATTTATAAGGTCTACTTTTAAACCGGTAAAGAGATTGCAATGCCTATCACGTATTAATCCTAATTTTGAGCCAACTGACAAACTATACCATGCAAACACGAACAAATTTCAAGTGCATTCATAATTGGAATAGTTGTTATTCCGCAAAAACAAATGAACTTAACTTTCATCAATAAAATAGTAACGATTACTAATACCTTCTACAGAAGTAACCTCAGTGGATTATTGAGGTTTCAACACTCTACTGAAACGGAACATAAGATTAAACAAAATAACAAGGTTTCAAAGCCTCAGCATCGATTGCTCAGTTGAAGAAGGATGTGCTATCCAGCAGAAATATAAAATGCGTTTAGTAAGTGCAATGACATCTGAGTAGTCTGAAATAGGTATAATTAAGTCTTTCAGACTAAAGAAGCTTGAAGCTGATAGTCTTGATCGAGTGTATTGAATGTATTGTTTGAATAGATCAGTAGTATTGACCCACTTCACATTGGTTATCGTGCATATGAGGAACAGAAGGAAATGTAGCAGCTAGGGTGTCTGGTTTACATTAGTTGGTCTAATTAACGTAAGGTGAAATAAACCAACCATTGTCAAGTATGTTGTATCTTTGTCTGCGCAGATGAGAGTGGATTGTTTAAGTTCGTAAACTTCCGATAGATGTACCAGTGCTCAAAAGCGAAGTCATTGATGTAATTTCAACTAGCTTCATCATGTGCACATAAGACAATCTACAGCCAGAATTGAGCCTACTGACGGACACTGCAGGTCAACGGTTACCCCCTGCACTTTATTAGAAAGTACAGCAGAACTATTATTCTAGCAGTAGAATTAACGATATTATCGACAACGACTGTGTATTTAAAACTCCAGTTTCTATGGGACAGCTGGTCAACAACGACAAGGAAGCATCTAATAGCCGCTGTATCCAGGACTTATAATACGGCAGACCTGTGTGTAGAACGGCGAACAAGAACTCTACCAGCCTCCTTGGCTACTAACAAATAGTCTACGTCTGTCACATCCCATTGTCTATGCAAATATTCATATAGTTGCAGTATGAGCTAGATAAGGAGAAACAACCGATAACTAGCCGCTCTTATCAAGCGGCATATTCCCAAATGTCTGTAAACTCATTTGAAAGCACCAGTCGCTGGTTTAGATACCGACAGAGTCAAAGTTACGGACGTATTCTGCGTGATTTTTTGAAATAACCTTAAACGCGTACTCCAGTTTGCCGAGGTTTCGGCTGTCTAGTGTCATAGTCCCTAGGTGTGTTCAAAAACCATCTGTGTTGACGCTACCTTAATATTCAGTTTCCCCATAACTTTGATTTTCCGTCTTTGTATCAATTTGTTTAATCCCTTAAGTCATGGCTTCCGCCCTATGGAATTTCGAATCGTTTAAAATTAGTTACATTTCCATATGTGATCAAATTATACAAATGAACTCTTGATACAGTTAAACTAAATACGCACCATATAATGCGTGAATCACAGTATCGAAACATGCGTCTCATTCATACAGGGATATTATACCCAATCTTGGCGAATCGTGTAAATCCCTTTCGTTGATAATAAATTGTTAACGTTACTCCGGACAGCATCACATGATTTACGTCTTCTCATTGTTTTATCCAAGTTAATCAAGGAAACGAATTGTTTCAAATTTGTGAATCAAAACAGTGAGTAAATCCGTCAACATTTTGCAACTTTTAATGGTTTATTTACCTTTTCGTTCATTTGTTTGTTTGTGATATTATGTTTTTCCTTTGTTTACATAAACAAAATAGACCGGAAATATGGGCTTATTCACAAGAGTTAAGGGACTTTGCTTAAGTGTTTATCTGTCCACCTATTTACTTTTAAGTTATTTATTTGCTCTCGTAATTCTACCTGTTTTCCTTCAACCAGCAAGTTGGGGTTCGGTTGTAATCAGTGGGTTGTCTCAAAATCTTGAGCGCGTTCTATATCATTTGGAGCCATTAATTAGATCGCCGAATTTCTCAAGTCCTAAGCATTGTGATGTAAGAGCCATAGTCCACCACAACACCTTGAGAGCACTGAAATTTTGCTGGCCGTTGTGATACAGTAAACCGAAAAATTTCTACTCATCCCACTTAAGTGATATAATTACACGTCACAATATGTGGAGAAGGTATTCATTACTCGATTACCCTTACCGAGTTGGTAAAATGGACCGAAAAAATTGATGAACTACTTCTGTTTTGCTCCCATATCACAGTGCACTGTTTGAGCTCGTTTATCATAAACGAATCGAGGTGGACTGAGCTTCAACTGTGGCGTGAAAAGATTGCCCACATTTTCCACCCAGCCTTAGGTCTTAATAGCTTTGTACACTTGTCGAATTGATACGTCAAGTGAATTTTGAACGGATTTTGAAGAAACCTGTGGACTAGCCGGCCAATCACATATATTCCACAGAGAAGCAATCGTTCTATTCTGATAGTAAAATGTTTCCAAAAAGCAGTTATTTTCCTCTAATTTGATATGATGACTGGCAAACAAAATCTACCCACCGTCTTGAAATAATAATTCTTTTTTTTTCGCTGTCTAGAGTAAACAGTTTGCTTGAGAATGTGTCCCAGATCATCAACAATCGTTTGTTACTGGTCTTGTGATAGTACATTTCAACCCTTTAACAACCATGTCATTCTCGCCTTCCCACAGCAAACCTACACAGATTGAATCTATTTTCGTGGTCAGAAAGCTACATTCTCACTACGGCAACCCTCGTACTCAGGAATCCTCTCATCTCAGATGAACTCGTAAAGTATTCACTGATACAGAAATTGAATTTTTTCATCTATCGAACACAGCCAACCTTTACATGGTCCCTGTGTACCCGTGCAGCGCAACCGTTGATGACAGTTCTGGCGGATTCCTTGCTGCATCAATTGTCATTGGAGAAGGTGCATTCCTCCCGTTTAGAGCAGACTGAAGGTCATCCTCCTACAAGAAGACGTCCTAGTGCATGTCTTGACTTCTTAAGTCGTTCGGTAATCTTTCATACTCGCAAGTTTATTTGTTTAAATACTCCAGGTTTACTTTTCAATCTCATCAAACGTTGTACCTCATGGCATGAAGAATTAGAAATCACTCACATTCACTGACTGTTTCTGCGTGACTGCAAGACAACTTTTCATCTGTTCATGTATTACTCATCCTTTCACGCGGCGCTTACATTCCAGCACGGGTAAGAACTCCAACCGGTAGTTGGAACAAAACTTCAAAGTGCGCCATAAGCTATGATTTCCATCAATGATTGAGAGGAAGCAGCACTTCCGAAAAAACTAAGCATATCTAGTTTGATCGTGTGGACATCCAACTGGTGAGATAACAATATTCTACCTTATTTTTCATAAAGAGTGTTGTAGGTGGGATCATTTAGTTTTTCTCATATTTGAACTCACTTATGTCAAACTAGGCTTTGAGACTCGTCCGAACTAACCACCACTTTCCGCCGCAGTGGATACTGGCATTTTCTGTAGCGAGCTCTGGTAAGTCACCCATGAAAACAAAGCACGTTGTTATCACCAAGCAAAATTCAATGCAACATGTCATCCGGTTTCAGATACCAGCAGAAGAAACGGTTTATTACTGATTTCAAGTTGAACATCACCCACAATTGATCGCCGCTGTCGCATTCCCATAGATTTTTCAGTCGGCCTCTTTCGAAAAGAACCACTAGACTCGAGTTTCGCTCTCATTAGAGCTCGTCAGTAGTGTATATCCTCTTCACTGCCGGGACTAGAGCCACGGCCACGCTGTTCATGAGGCAACCACGTTTACCACTGCGCCACTGACCTCACGTTAGACACGACCAAATTATCATAGGTGAACGCTCAACCACGTTCGCTTCTGAGTAATTAGTGCATTCGTGAAACTATAGAATGGCTAAAAACTTTATTCCTCGTGACCACTAATCGCTTTTTTGAATACATTTTCGATCAAGTGGTCAGTATTCATGACATTGCACCCAGTATTTTTGGTTTATGTTTGTCTGTGGAAAGAAGAAATTATGATGGATCTACCCCTTAAAGAAGACGAGTTGCAAGAAAATTAATCTCCCCACTGTAATAACAGAAGTGTATATTCGGTATTTTCTCTGGTTTACGTAATACAGATACAGATAAATATAGAAAGATCACCATGGTGTGCTTGCACTAAATTGTGAATCTGTGTAAAACCTGTGTGACATGTAAGTTTCATTCAATGGTAAGCACAGCTATCTGCCGCGTTGGCTTATGTACGGAATAATGACGATCGAGTGTTTATTTTGAGAGTTATAGGTGATATTGGGCATTAAACAGCCGTGTTTTATACATAATAGACGTTGTGTGTGAAATAAAAAACGAACTGTCAACGCTGGCGGTCCAAATTACCTTAAACGTACACTTCATTGTCACATATCTGAAAGACTGTAGCACTGGCGGTACTAACTACGCATAAGCGTTGATCACCGCTTTAAGTCCTGTTTGCACAGATCCTGATGAACAAACAGCAAAACGACGGAGTCAAACTGTGGCTCACTTACAACAAAGTGTTCACAGCTATGATGACGCTGTGTGACATGCATTTTCATCGACTGCATTCACTAGGGTTCACATAAAGTTCCCTTGTACGGGCACCGCTGCAGGCCAGTATCAACGTGTTTGAGGCCTTCCCTGTTTATTTCGAAGTTATTAACCAGTTCCTCGCTTCATTAAATGCTGTACATCCGGCTGCCAATCAACATCAACGTTTAGCTCGGTAACCCAGGTCATGACGAATTGCTTCACATTTGAGAGCATACCTATAGGCTCCATGTAACATCCAAACGTTCAAGACGACCCTCCGAAGTAGATCTACCCAAACCTCGGCCGTCTATCACATGAGGGCACATCTTACACAAGAAAACTTGAGCATACTGACAACAACATTGTGCTAAACTTGTTTTTTTATTGTTTATTCTGTTACGTGAGCGAACAGACAAACGAACACCTGAGCTAGAAACCCGGCGTCATATCTTGGAGACAGACCAAAACGTTAACCCGATCAAAACATTCAGTGTGTTTCTGCGGAAACCAAACCCTACACTTCTACCTTCAGTGAAGCCACGTTGACTAAACAAAAGTAGCCACCGGTGGGTGCTCAAAAGATAGTGATTTACGTCGTCCACTTCCAATGATAACCGCCTTTTTGCCCAAACTTTCTTCTGCTCAGCTACTGCTGTCAGGATCATTTGTTATATATTCTGTTTTCGTATGCGGCTGACGAGGTGAACAGAAATGCTAATACTCCACAACGTTTTCCGTCTTGCTGGTTTTATGGCTGTTTCAATTATAAAATGAAGTTACGTTAGGATTATTCTTCCAAGTAAGGGTTTCGACTAAAAATAGACGAAAGAGCCAGCGACTGAGGTACTGTGTTTGCTAGCGCGCGACGTGTGTTTTCAGTCAAGTCAGCTGAACACAACATCTCATCGTTTCAGTAATGCTTCTTTTAAGAAGATGGTTGTGCGTTTAAAGGATAAATTTCATGACCTGTGCATGTACCTAGGCTGGCTACTTAATAGATGACAACAGATACACCGGACGGCACCGCCAACACTAGGGGTGGGTCATGCGGCCCTGTGTCTTGCTCGTTCACAGATCACTTCACTCGAACGCGTACACCAAGACGGGGCACTTCAACTGTAAAGTTGTACGAAATGTAAACATGCACAATGGCTATCTGGCCAGTCTAAGAGGTGGGTAGACACGGCTTTTTTTAATATACGAAGTGGTTGATCGATTATGACTCAGTTTGGGAGTATCGTTTATCTCATTCACCCACCGAAAATGACTTTGGGGTTTGAACCGGTACGGGAAAAAATTATTCGACTTGAAAAATATCAAATGTAGTTTAAATGATTGTCTGGCCAAACAGGCATTAAAAACGATGCGCCTGATATACACTGAACATGGAACAGTTCTTTTCAGAACGAAGTACTACACTCGAGCTTCCTTCTTATTAAAGCTTTTCGGTAGTGCGTATAATTATAGTGGGATCATTGACTGGAGTTTACAAGATGGTTACTTTGTTTCCCATAGAAGCGACCCAGCAACCTGAAATTTAGTTGCAAACGTTTGAGGTTGAGTCTCTGCGTACGATGATTCCGCCCTGATTACTGTGAGGTAAATAGTACATCAATGAACACCGTTGTATCATGAAAGCGTGGTCGGGATTCTAATCCGAACCATGGCAAGGGTATGCATTACTGACGAGCTGTAACAAGAGCAAAACTCGATTAGAGTTATTCTTTTAGTAAAAGGCGAGATAAAATGTTGATAATAATGCAAAAGCTGTAGACATCTTTCAGTTATGTTTAATTTATAACAACCAACAGATCAACGTGTCACACTCCGCGTGAAGTCAGCAGGATTGATAAATCCCACCGCAGCACGATGAGCTATCAACTGGGTGTTATATCTCAACGGTGTGCCGCTGAAATATTGTCTCAATATATCCGAAATGTACCCTGGATGACTGAGGTTCTTCCTGTCAGGATGCTTGTTACTCGCATAGATGCGGGCACAACAAAAGGCATTTAGTTTTTATTGTGTGGGGTTGGTGGGTATGTTATGTTTGATAAATGGTGTGAAACAGATCAACTGAGAAATATTCAGAGAAGTTACTCTGCGGAAATTAGTGAGGTGGTACCCGCTTTCGGGTGCGGTTATTTTGGCCTATGTGAAAGAACACTTTACTGGTGACAGTCTACAACTTTTACGGAACTGATTGCTCCATGCCATCTAGTCATCCCCATACCAAATATTCCTTGGTTCAATGTTACGTTGCCTGTTTTCCTCAGGCACAGGCACTGACAAGGGCTAAACTTGTCTTGTGTTGACACGTATTAGGACACAATAGGTGAATGCAATGCCGTAATTGATGCGACAATTGGGTGACTGTGAAGTCAGGTACTACTGAGAGGGTACTTCGGGCGTACATCCGACGGTGCACGAGAATTAAGACTAACATTCTAGCACTAATGAATCAACAGATGAAAAGTATGTTGAGAGTTGGGACAAGGCCTAGCTGATGATTCGGTCTTATGCATCTGTCCTTCCCAAAAATAATAAGTGGGCTGAACTGTGAGGCACCGCTGCGCTAGATGCTGACTGTGTAAGTCTCGTTGCTGCGGAAGTAGAATGTTAATGGAGGGCTGGTAATGTCAAGCGATCAGGCAATATACATCCATTTTTTCCACGTAAGCTGGCAGTGGAACTGGCGGTAGTCGTTATAGACCTACTTCAATAAACCTCAAAGAAAACATGCTAACATAAGGGTTCAAATAAGCAGTTTTTGCTGCCAGGCCCGAGGGACGGAAACATCTGAAGGCTGTCAACCACAGAACGGCAAGGCTGATCCGTGTGCACGAATTTAGGTGGAGGTGGGTAGATCTTCCTTCTCGAGAACGCGTAGACTGTTTAAAGGTACTCAGGTACAGCCGATGTTAACTTCAAACGTGCTGTTTGGTGGATAGTTGAGGGTTGATGTTAAAGCAAGAGGACAGCCGGCAGACGTTGTGTTTTATGACCACAACAAAACGGTTTATGTCGGTCTGCACAATCACATGTTCATTAACCTGAAAGTAAACGCTTCTTTCATGGTAGGTCGGTCTCAGTCAGGATTGGTTGTCACTTGCCAGACTGGTTGCAATTTCAGCGGTTTCATGCAACAATCGGGGTTTGCATCATCCTTATTGCTGTAACTTAGCAAAATTCACTGGATCAGCCGTATATCCTGCTGTCAGTTGCATCGGTGATATGTGAGTGCGTTAGGCCATCCCATCAGAACAAGGAAATGAACTATTATAACTAGTACCCAGCTCGAAACTGTAAAGCTGGTGGTCACCGTTGTGGTTGCTGAAACGTAGGCCATCTCCCATATACCATTTGTGTTGGCTTTGAGTTGCAGCCTGTACAACTAGAACGGATATTTTCCCTTATAGCATTGATTCGCTCAGTCGATTATCCAGATCGATTATTTCCTCCCCAAGAAGTTTTCACCAAAATTACGTGAAGCACTATTTGTTGAGAGAGTTCACTTGCTCACTGTGGTTTTTCACTCTCA
The DNA here is from genome assembly GCA_014338405.1 of Paragonimus skrjabini miyazakii. Classification (NCBI taxonomy): domain Eukaryota; kingdom Metazoa; phylum Platyhelminthes; class Trematoda; order Plagiorchiida; family Troglotrematidae; genus Paragonimus; species Paragonimus skrjabini miyazakii. The sequence continues at coordinate 17,277 of JTDE01001802.1, read as the reverse complement.
ACAACCACGGCAGATACACAGGTCACTGTGCATGAAGTTCCCCTGGAATGGTTAGATTTTAGTGTTTATCAAGTTGTTTGATGCAAAAAACGTCCTTGAAAGACATAATGTTGTATACGCATCAAGGCGTCAATCTATTTTATTTAAAATCACCATATGAAATTCTCCTTTAAACGTCACTTCGCATTTTATAGATAAGTTAAAGGATAGCTCTTTCTTTCTTGAGTCAGGCACAGAGGTCCAGCTTGTTCATGCAGCTTAGTAAGAATGCATACTTCTCCGGTCAATCAGAAAAGGGGCACAACGGTTTCTCCAAGCATTCTAGTAAGGTGTAGTTACATCCAGTGGCCAACAAGTGTTCATAAAACATAGGTTGGTCACTTAAGAAAACCCGATTAATGAGTTTACATTGTCCTGCTCTGCTTAAGCAAGATGACGAGAGAACTGAAATGTGATGGTGAAACCAGTTAACGTCCACCTACTCGTAAATCAACCGCAACTATGGCTTTATCAGCGACACATGTGCATCGTAGATCATCTGACTAGTAGCGAGGTCGAGTTTGGTTGGAATCCATCATTTCAACTAGTGTCAGATTAATTGAGAATAGATATTTCCGCATCCATACCGATGTATGTGAGCTAATGTGAATGATCAGGTCAACGAATGGTCCCTCAAAACCAGCGACAATAATAGACGGCAATTAACGAACAAGCCGACCACAGTTTGCCGAACTACAGTTTGATTTGGTCATATACAATTAAAGTTTAAACAAAAACAGTGTTTTTACATGCAGCCTCCATTTCCATGGGAAGAATGAATGTTGTATTTCCTTAAAAGAGTGATTTGGGGGTCGGACTTACATTAATAATCGTCAAATGTCTCTTTGAGGTCGACAAACGTGTAGATACCAGTGGTTCCTTAGAGAATTTCGTGAAACTGAGTTCTTACCTATGAGAATAGCTTCCACCTAAACGTTTTTCTTTTGCAAACTGTGATTTTGATGAGCAACAAAGTGCAAAATTTAGATAAATCAAATGATAACTAACACAACAATGTTGGAAAAATTGATACTTTTATTTCCCACGTTTAATTTACCTCCTCTCCAGACTGCATTAACATGTACTCCTATACTGAACTACGCCTTACAATGCATTTTCAATATTTTTCTTGGTTCGGATTTTACCACTGCAGTCTCTTTGATCACTTTCTGAGAGATAAGAGTTTTAATTTCGTGCTAGCCAATCAGTTTTCTAACCAGCATTGACCGTCAGAAGACAAAGGCTCCACACACACACCTACTGATCTTATTGCTTCTGGTTTACATTGTATACGTACTGTGTGAGTGGAATCGCACGTGGTTCAGCACAATCCATTTGTGGTGTTGATTAAGTACAAGCGTCCTTTTGCTCCGGTCACCGTAACGAATTCCGCAACCATTTAATCGCAGGTGACATTGACAGGGATCATTTGTCCCCTGCCGCTTCTACCGGGTTCATTCCGTATAGCGCTGTGCTGTTCATTCAGGTATGCAGTTGAGCCTATCCAACCAGACGAGAGGTTGATACTATCACTGTGGGCAGTGTCTGGACTTGATGATTAGTTGATAAACAGCCAGCCACATGATTAAGTTATTCGTCTGCTAGCATGTCTTATTTGTGAAATCATCTCACTGAAAAGTCGCCTTGATAAAAGTTATCCATGGTAACCGGAACGTGGGAAATAAAAATGTTTCCCAACATCGCTGTGTTACTGACCTTCTGATTCATCTAAATATCACCACATGGCTCACAGTATATCTGACTTCATCGGAACCAGTTTCGGTTCACGTATTCTAAAGTTTACAATGCTACTTCCTCAACAAGATGTTTGCACCGCTTGATAGCTTCAAGACGGGAGGTCTATTACTCTTAGTGGACGTCTTTACCATCAATCATTGTGTGTAACACGGTCATCGACATCTTGATCATAGATCGCTGCAGTGAACATACTGACCAGACGTGAATTTTAACATTTCAACCTATCATTCATTAATACGTTAGAACAGTTTACTAGATTTTCTCTTTTATTAGTGCACTATGCAATACAAGAAACGTTTTATGTTTTGCACACCGAGCAAGCATTTGAAATTCATCTGCTTTCGCTGATCACCCAGAAACAGGTCAGTTGAAAGCAACTGTTTTGTCTAACCTGGGTAATATATGACTCATATATAATTCAACGAAACTAAAAATATTTTCTTTACCTTGCGATTGAGCAATAACTCGGATTCTTGCGATGAGAAGAATACGAAATAAGTGAGTATAAAACAACCAATAATAATGTTGCAAAAGAAAAAGAATTTGAAAGATAAACGGAAAAATAACGTTGTTTCTTATCCTGGTTACCAATTAGTGAACTAGTCATCACAACAGAAACTAATCAAAAGCCGATCGTTAAAATAAACCACATACTACATACTTATATAGTATCGTACAAAGTGAAGAATCACATTTCAATAGGATGTTTATCGTATCCTGTTTAATGAGGGAGTTCTGACATCAATGATAAGAAATGTCAAACGAAATATTACATATTGACTGACAGAATAGAACAGAATGGAAAATAGCTGTAATTTTATTGTAGCTACTCGCATTATCTGGTTGCATAAAGGCAATTGCTAAAGCGTGAACAACAAAGTGTAGGTAAGTTTGATTAGTAACAAATGAACATTCTGAACAAGCACGAGAAATGCTCAAGTGAAATCAGCCGTGGTCGATGCTCAGCAAACATTTTCGGATCAACTCATCGTTAGTGACATTCGATAATTCCAATCAATTTCTTTCAATTTCATTCCATCGATTTCATATCAAGTCATAACCTTTTGTCTACATTTGTTTGAACTCGTACTAAATGGGTTAGAATTCCGGGATGTCCGTCAATATGGCTTGCGAGAGCCCGTTCAAGTGAAACACGGTCACACTATCACGCACAGCTTGTTTCCGTCACGGTAGTCTTGATCAGTCCTTGTCCGTATCAACATCCAAAACTTCGTCCAGATGTATGCAAATACGTGCAAGTACCTACGCGTAGCTCACTATTCTGAGACAGGGTTTGACTGTAGGTTTTATATCCGTATTGTGTAACGGATAACTAACAAAATTTCTACTGTTCAGGTCAGCACTACCGCACACTGTTTTTCTAAGCCACAAAAAGGAGCTTAACAGTACTGATTACAATTTAAGCACATCGTCAGTCTTGTCAGTCTTGAGAGGCTTCACAACATGTGAAAATTACTTGTCTTGAACGACCATGATCTACTTACTGTTTTCTTGTCCCAACTCGAATATCTGTGGTGGCCCGAGCTAAACCGGACTCTTTTGGCTATCAGCTGTTAGCACGAATTGAAACAGCCACGCAGCTGTCTTCATCCATTTTAACCAAGTGAAATGTCGTGGCAACATATTGCAAGACAGAATATATTTTGTGCGCAGTCTCACCAATCAAAACGGACCAACACTACCGGTCCTCACCTGTTAGTTCATTCAAAAATAATTATGTCGACCAGTTGTTCCCTGAAAACACTGAACAATCTGGACCTCAAAGCTAATGATGCATTTCGCATACAGATAATGGCGAAGCATATATAAGTGAACAGAAGACGAATTTTTAGGACAAAAGTCAAATCTACTCCAGAAACTCAGTTCTTAACGTCTGTTTTGACACCAACAACCGTATAGAAATGAATGAGCTGCAAGCGAACCCAACATTCGTTAACAGTTCATGAGAGCACAGAACGCATGAACCAAATTATAAAAGACAGTTCCATCATTTCAACACATACAACAACTTGCCCCTGTCACCACTAAAACTGCATTTTCATTGCACGGCAGACTAGTCCCGTAAAAAATCGTAACAATAATATATGAAATAGGTGAGTGCATTTGATAGAATGAAAATCAGTCCGTAAGTTTACAGATCAATCCTGGCATCACTATACATTCAATCACTCAACGAACACCACAGAAATAAATATAAAGCTAATCAGAATTCTGTTGACAAAACACATAAAAAACAGAGCGTAATTTAGTGATGATGGCAGCCTTTACAATCAGACAGACTTCTTCACCAGTACGGTTCGAAAGAGGTTCACGATCTCATCTTGTTATCAGACTGTCACTCAAAACCAGAAGCATTGATGTACGCCTAGGTAGGGATACACAGGAACTTTTGTGTGTCATGTTACATAAATGGATAATGATTACGAAAGACCTAGGAATGGAGATTACTGTCATCTCAAAGGATTCCGTTGGTAACCAAATGAGGTTCAACAAAAACGGCTATAAAATATGAACGTGCAGTTTTGTTTCATTTGGCCAACAATTTTATAGGTCTATTGTAACGTACAAGCCGGCCGTCTACACTCTGATTGTCCGTTACACTCACGGACCAACTTTGGGGCAAAGTGGAAACACCGGGGGACAGCGTTCTTCCGAATTAGGGGCTCCAGCAACAGTCCTGTAAAAGGGTACAACAAGAACCAGCATGAGCCAAAGGCCCAGTAAGCCATGCCCACGACTTAAACAAACGAGAACCAAAACGACAACACAGCAGCACGCCCTGTTACACGATTCAAATTCAACCCGTGAGCGCTTGCTGGTTTCGACCGTACGTTACACTATTTAATGCCTTTAAATATTCTGCTAAAACATCAGGAAACACTATAGGAGAACTGTATAACAGATGCGGAAATATGCAACTGTTAGTGGCTCGGTATGAATTTCCGAGCGGTAGGAAATTATTTCAAAGGAAACCTTGAGAAACAAGGGTCAATGCACAGTGTAGTAAAAAGTTACTATCAAACAGCTGAGTGATCATTGTCTGAGGACGGACACAGTTTGAGGAAGTAACTCTGCGTTTAGTTCCATAGGTTGCTGATGATTAATGAGGTTACCAGGAAAAACAGATATCTGCACATTCTGGTTTATTCACAGACGGGTAAAAATCCATTTATTTAGGACAGCTGGGACGTATTGCAGTAGTACTAAATCAGACTTTACGAAAAGAATTTTCCTGAAGATAACTTTATCTTTGTACGTAAAAACCACCTTTCCTTCTACGTAGACCTAGAATACATAGTCCTTCGGGATACACAATACGTTGTTGTCCACTGTAAAGTCATAACGAGGTTGGGACATGTGTAATGCTTCGTAATGACAAAGTAATTACCTAGCAGATTCATTTTGCCCGGTTGGGCACTTTAACCTTGTTATGTGTGATGCAGTTTTGCTTGAGTTACTTGATTAAAAGCATTACCATAATCCAACAACCAAAGACATATGGTCCTACCTCTTTTATCCATTGTTAACAGCCGAAAATTGACAAGACCAGCATATTGAACGTCGATAAGCTTGTTGATGAGTACAATTATCGGCCATTTGAGTAAGTATTCTAACATATGAAATTCCCGTATAGCCTTACGTACCTTGTGAAAACTCTTTTTAGAAACTGGAGTTACCCATAATGTTCTCCAGCAGTCAACTGATCATTTTGAACGAAACCGATGAGGTTATAAAGCAACCAGGGGTTCTGAAAGTACGCCCAAGCAGGGTTGAAAAACCAATGGAAATATCACATTCGTTCGCAGGTAAACAAACAAATCAGTTTATGCTTGCTTTTGTTCATCCGTGTCACGTATCCACTGCGTCGTAACACGTAGTCGAATACCCTAAAACTTTGACTACAAACTAGTTCATGTGGTACTTAACCTCAGGTAAAATAAACTCACTCAAGACTGAAAAACCAAGACGTTCGTCTCAGTGGACAAAACAGTGGTGAACAAATTACATTTGTCGATATCAGTTAGACTTAACGATGACGAGAAGATCAAGACAAAAAAACTCTGCATGGATAATAAAGTAAGAAGTTGCGTTCGAAAATACCCACTGAAGTTATGAGAACGACAAAGCAGCGAACAAGACTTGTTTTCTGCGTATGATCATCAATCTAATTATAACACAATAAATATGAAAACAGTAACCGGGGTGAGTCAGAAAAACGGTCAATGGAGGTTATGGACGGCATGTTGGTTATCAGTTACGCAATCAATGTTCCAAATCGTGGGCTTCATTGATTGTGCGCCAGGGGAGTTTAAGTGTCCGTACGAACTTCTTCTAAGCACAGAGATCAGGTTTGCGCAATCAGATACTAATGACCTCGGCAACGATCAACATTCGGAATCTCACCGTCTTTGATCGATTCCTTGACACTCGGTAAACAATCTGGAAAGCGTCTTTCTTGCTAACAGAATGATGAAACTCAGACAAATGAGCAACAATCGCGCTTGTAACCGTTTCAACCACAACACTATTCAACCAGGCAGGATGATGTTCATGCACTCTGTCAGACAATCGCCTTGCAGTGCGATCAATGTAGTATGCTCGACAAGAGCAAACAAATGAGTACACACAACAGCTGGTTATAGTTATAGTATTACTCACAACCGATTGTCGTTGGGAGTTTTGATATGGTAATTCAGTAGTGGACAACTACCTGTTGGCGGTGGACAACGAGGTCGATTTATGAGAATCATAGGTGGAAACCTTGTCGGCGCAAGGATATACACCACCCTCAAAGGTGAGCGGAACTCGAGACTTTGTTCGAAATGGCTGGTCGAAAGATCTTTCGGAATGCGAAGGCCACAGCCAACTATAAGTAATGTTCATTTTTATGATAAACACTAGATTATATTTGGCTTCATGAGCTCCGGCTTCGATACGGCTATGCAGCCAAATTGAGGGAAAGCTGTTGTGACAAAAACCGAAGAAACAGAAAACGGAATGGAATCCATAAGTTTGTGAAATTAGAATAACTTCACGTGCAGCACGTATTTACACGATAAATTCCTATTATGATCTTTGTGTAAACAGCTTCTATTTTTCCTAATTTATTTATTAACTTTGAGTCATTCAATGGTTCTTCCTTCCTGTAAATACCGTGTGGGCTTGTGACTCATTTGTAATTAGGTGTATCGGACCTCAGAGTGTGTGCTGAATTTTTGACTCCAAAAATTCGCAATGTAGCGCGCCATCTGGAAAACGGAGGGTTGTCCATATTAGCTTTCGCTTTGTACGTCGTCTTTCTTATCATCGGTAGTAGGGGATTTGTTCCAGCGAGCTCGCTGTATCCGGTTGACCAATATGACGAACATATCGAAACGCAAATATTTCGTTCCATCTCATCAACTCATAACACAAAACTTCAGTCACTCTACGGCACGCGTGAAATATGGGTTCTAACGGGTCAATGATACTTTGTCTTACCGCACAGATTTATGGTTGTAAATTGTGCAAGTATCAAACTGGTTAATTATCATTCCGGGTAACGTTATCGAGTAGGATCCAGCTAGGTCTCCGTTTGCCAATTTCTGTAAACTTGGATCGGTGAGAATCGACACATTCATGCGTCCACATAGACATTAGGTTGCATAAGTGTCGTTAACCCCAGTCCTTTATTTAGTTTGTGTGATGTTCGTCACATGCATGTGAAAATAAATGCAATTAGTTATTCAGAACAGATTAAAACATTTTCTTTTACAAAGTTACTTAAAAATTTAGAACGACAGAGAAGGTTAAGTTGGCATACAGCTTTTAGGCAATCGACGAATGAAAAATATCTACTAGATACCTGGTTAAATACGTTTTAGCTGAAGATTTTTGACCTTGTTGACTGTAAAATAACCGTTCGCGAAATGTGAACAGATGGGTACCCCTAGTGACAAAACTGTAACGGTCGGTCATTAATGGCTACATTTAGGGGACATACCTTTGAAATGCTTGAACAGTGCAAGCTAAACATTAAGAAACACATTCTAGTTCATTTGTTGATGTGGTGACGCCTATATCTGTTAACCAGGACGAAACTGACTACAAAATCCTGCTCGACTTATCCTCCAATTGGTTGGCTCTTACAACGATGCAACATGACCTGATATCTCAATTTGGGTGCAGAAATTCACTATTTTTGGTCGCGAAGCGTATCATCGTAACTAGTCCTATAGTTGATCCCGTTAACTAATTTACGATGATACTAAGCAGTTTTAACCCCAAGGGGTTGATGTTCACTGAGACGATGCTAACCAGACTCCACACATCCGTCCTCTCTTGGTAGGAGGCACTGACATTGCTGTACCCCCCTCCCCAACCCCTTAATCCCCCCGTTACGACTTTTGGATGGTCGGCTATTCACTGTTATGGCATTGTGTGCTAGAAGGACACAACGGGCAGTTTTATATAATCGAACAATGAACAAAAACAAAGTCTGTATTTTTGCCTGTCTTTTTGTCTTATTGGCAAACAGTTTGGGAGATAAGTTAGTCACAGTCCAAAATACCTGAGAAATAAACCCCAATTAATTTTAGGAATGCCTATTAGTGCAGAACGAAATGTTTGTTAAATACTGGGGTTAGTGACCACTTACCGGTTGTGATCAGTATTAGGTCTGTGTTTCAACTAGACCAGAATGATGTAAAACGCCGCAAAGAATCAATGTGATCGATTGCTGGTGTTTCGTTGTTTTGTTAATCTCCAGTGGATTTTGAAACAAGTCTGATATATAACTTGCAATATCAAAAATGGGGAATTCCGATAGATTTGTGAGGTCACTGACAGATACATACGAAGACTCGTTTATCAGCACTATTTTGTCCCAGAAACTTGACGGATAAGTCCGAGTGTTTCAGTGGGCATGAATGTGTAGGTATTTTAGAGGGTCACAGTGCTTCCACAACCATGTGTGTCATTCTAACTAAAACCGCGTGTCAATGGATTGTTTTCAGAAAATTGTGAATAGCCAGAGTTTGACACGGTTCCGAACATTTAGGCATTTCACCGATCAAGAATTGTTGAACGGGGACCGCGGTGACTCGAATGAATACTCAAGATTGCTGGAGAAAAGTTACTGAAGTAGCCGTCTCAACAGCAAATAATGGTATGTAAGCGTAAGTATGGTCATCAGAGCAGTCTTCAGTTAAGTCTTGTATTCCGTAGTGTACATCATCTGCCCTGGGAGGACATGAATCTGGAGCGTACCATGTGAATGGATGTAAAGAGTTTCTGTGCCTCATTGGAAAGTTCTCTTGATGTTCACAACCACTGTTCTGCATCCTACTGCAAACTCGTGGTTTTCTTCTTCACAGACTGTGAGGTCTGGTCACTTTTCCCCACCGGCCTAGACACTGACGACACCCTCGACTGATCAACAAATTAATCTTATCAAACATTTCAACGAACTACCCAATGATTTTGCGGTCCTTTTACTGCCAGTTCTTTGGTAGGTTTGTTAGTTTACATTCGACGGTATCAAGTTGTCCTAGTCATTTTAGCAGTCAGTCTCAAACTTATCTAATGGCATCCCGATTTCTGCAGTCCATGACAGTACCCGATGATCACTCCAACGGTGACCAGTTCTTCATTGATCAACCCAGAAATATCTAATTCACACATATACCCTATTGACGCTTTGTGTTGACATCGATATCAACAGTAGTCCGCACCTAACAATTCGTTGTTGATCGCACTGTTAGACGTATGCATTCACTTTGCGTTATTCACTGTATATCCCACGTGAGCATGGATAACTGAGGTCTATTTGTTCATTATTTCATAATCACACTAATAGCTGTTATGTAGTAACCGATCTAAACATATTTCACCTTTGATACCCAAATCGATAAAATGTCACAGTAGTATTCGCAATCCGGAATACGACTAAAAAGCAGAGTATAGGACTCCCCTTGAATCGCACACCTAGGAATGAGCATCAATGAGGCATCCTCAGTAGTGGCAACAGTAACAATAATCTGTTTATATGTAATAAGTGCTAGCCAACTGATGGCAACAGAGAAATTACACTGCATATTATCACAGAGTTTCTGACCGAGAATCTAGTTTGTTGTCAGATCAAAGTGTGTCTCAACAAAAAGTTATTACACAAGCACTTCGCACATCATGGTTGATCCATCGCACCAGCTATTCTGGTTGGATGCTGTACAATCTTGTATTTTGGTGTGGACAACAACGGCGTTCGTCACAACGCAACAGCCTTTCAGCTTTCGATGGTCATTGTTGCAGTATCAGTTACTCGTTAGAATTTTGTAGCTTCGGACTTGTGGTTTCAGCCGTCTCAAAACCCAATCGCATTGTAGCAAGAGAGATATCAGCGTCGTTGACCATACTGACATTATGGTATGACGATGTGACTCATGCGGTCACGAATGGGCTGGCCGCTTCAGACCAATCAGTAACTCTTGCCTGACCAGTTTAACTCGTTCGTGTTGCATCACTCTTACTCAAATGCTCTGTTATCGTACTTTCTCTGAATGTGAGGCACGCAAGCGATGGCACAAACATTGCAACACAAACCGATTGTAGTACAAGCGTCGGTCACTGTGACAGTCTAATCTGGAAGCACGCGGTGCCAACGACTTCTGAAATGGATTTGTTTCAGTTGGTCACAGGGGTCTTCTCTGTACAATTCTCTAACGAACATTGGTAACTTTTGAACAGAACGACCCAGTTGTACCGGAAAAAGTGCAACCTTGATAGGTAACCTTCATGTGCAACTTAATAACTTTTGCAGCGTCTACCAGTGTCATTTGTAAACCCCATAGAACTATTATTACAACGGTATTTTCGTTCCGTTTGTTTCTGAATGCTTAAAACTCATCTAGTTGCCCGAAGACACATGCGGAATTGTTCAGGACACTCTTCTCCTCACATCATTTGTAAAAGATCTAGACTGCCACATTGTTTTGTATATGATGATATTGTCAAGCACTATGATTGCTGTAGCAATAACAATGTAGTTAATGTAATCAATTCGTTGAGTTTCTAACAAAAGTTGCCGTCTCTCTGCGTCGGATCTCAGTGTTACAAGTGGATATTTAATTCACTTGGTGGCCAGCTGCCACCTTCTGTCAAGTAGACGCATATTATGGTGGACTGCCAGGCCGGAGGAGCGAGTATTCAAACACTCGGCGGAGTACCTCAACGCGGAAAGTAGGCACGTCCACAAGTCATCAACGATCGGATGGTGAACAACAGGGGCAATCGGATGAGTCATCGCTCGACTGGATCGGACCAACGGGCGAGACATGGCACGCAAAATAAGCTGTACGACCAAATCGGAGGCTCGATCATTCCAACACTCGGGGGAGTATCTCGACACCACCGTGGAATACGATC
>JTDE01001801.1:107944-124826 GCA_014338405.1 Paragonimus skrjabini miyazakii | reverse complement strand
GGTCTGAGGCTGAATACCGCGTGCAAATGAGTGGTTTTGTTCCAGGTTTTGTTTCAATGCTTAACCCCTGTATTGCTTGATCGAATAAATAACCCTTGTGCCATCCGCGTTCTTGGATCACAACAATAAGTTTGTAGTCCTTATGGTTAGGTATTCTCTTCAATGGCCGTTTGATCCATCCCTACAGCTGACCATAAACAAACTCATATTTGTTTGTTCTTCAATTGAATGAACGAGCTCATTCCTCGGGTCTTTGATAAAACAAAGTTCTGTTTTGTACTATATCCTCAGCTAATTATCTGAAAAGGTGGCCCACAATTTTGCAAATGTCGAGGTCAACAGCCTTGAGACTTTCATGCACACTAAAAAGAGTACTTAATCAGCAAGGTTTGCAACAAGGAGTTTAGTGTACCATGATTGTAAAGTAACTGCTGACCAGTCCCCTTGAACCATCTATTGTGGACTGGTTCGTTTGCAGCGTACTGTAATGCAGGATGATTACGTGGGCTGTAAACAGCATTTTTTGATCGAGCAACTGTGATGACCGAGCACGTACTTGGTAAATAAAAGACGAAGTTGGATTGCATGTATGATCACTCTTGCCAGGTCCGATAACAGCAGCCTAATACACTCGTCGACTGGTACATAATTAATTGGACAGGTGGGTTGTATTTTCTCTGCAACACGGTCAGTTGTAAAATAATTTTGGTTTCAGCGAACAGAACTCTTGTCGATATATTTTCATCTTGAGCCGGTACGATTATATATCAAATCAGTAAGGGAAGTTATTGATCAAAAATAGTACAAGGGTAAAGCGATTGGGTAAAACACAAACACGACTTAGTTGTGGTTATTATCACAAGGGAGGTAGGTTTTAGAAAGTAAGTTTAATTGGGGTGAGTTTTTGGGAGGGAGGCAGGATCAAATTGTCGCATGGATTTACTGCAGGTTAATTGTGCTCAGCTACTCATGAATTTGTCTTAGCAACAACAGCTGTACATGATTTAGTGCTCCACAGTGACAACGTTCTTGCATATCGTTGTTACCTTGTTTGGAAATTTTGGAAATTTTCATTGTATTGCATCTTAACCAATACCATCCACCTCACGAAATGATATTTCAATGGAGTAGCAAGTTAGAATGGGTTAGGGTGGAAATTAGACAACATGGAAGATCTCTGATCCATGAAAAGCCTGACAAAGCTTTTACAACTGTTGGATAAAATATATCCAACAAGCATGTTCTAGAACAGATAGGAGGCAGACATGATGGACGTCAGTTAGGGCGGAGGCACTTGCCCTCTACGACAGTAAGAATAACTATGTCTCACTGAAAGCAATAGAAAATGGTCAACTGATGATTAAATGAGTCCGTATTTACAAAAATGGAAAAGCAGTCGGAAGCGTAGGGAAACACAAGCTTGCGCCTCGCGCATTAACATACCAAAAACTTACATAAAAACTGAGACGGTCTATAAGTATGAACCTGTTAGAGGTTTCGCATAACTGAACTGTGCTGCCGTACCAGACGAAAACAGGTGAACGGTCAGTCTCACAAAAGCAAAAGCTCTTCAGGGCACAGAAGTGCTATCACAGTCAAGGCTCACGCATCGGGACAGAAAAATGTCCTTAATAGTGAGATAACTGTCAGAGAGGTGGCAACAGTTAACGCCGTGTTCCTTGCATAAGTGTGTCGTAGGTTTTTACAGAGCCTAGAACAGTCAGTAGACATAAATCCATGACTGCGTAGAAGGACAGCCCAGTTCGAAGAATAGCGTTACTTGAAGAGGGAAACATAATACCGCGAAAAGAGATGATCCCAGGTGAATGAGAAATAGAGTTCACATCACAGCCCAAAGTACGGAGGACCGATTGAATAGCGGCATTATGAGAGTCGGTTCCATACTTCACGATCTTGTCTGTCCAGGCAAATTGGCTCCGGTAATCATCCACTATACTGACGTCAAACACCACAGCAGCGCCGTCCCGAACCACGATAACATCGGGTTTGATGGACAATCTCGCCGTTGGTACTCGCAACTCCTCGAAGACTGTATAGCTCAAGTTGCGCAGTCGTTTCGCCAGGTCTTTAGCCACACGGTTGTGTCGGGCACAACGTACGTCATGGGTGATCCAGCATGATTGTAGAATATGAGCAAGGCTTTCCGGTTGACCGCAGAGAACTGAGTGATCACTTCGGCCACCTCGTGAATTTCGGACTTTAGTCCGCAACAAACTACATCTGAGCTGGATGGCACGAATAAAGATTCTGGGGAAGATGCGATCTGATTTAAATAGCCAACATTTAGAGAGTGGAGAGCGTGACACTTCCTGAAAACCACGGCCATTAAGAAAATGGTAGAGTTTATCCATCCACGCCGCATGGGCCTCCTCCTTGTTCGTCACCACCACACCCTGAACGCGTACTGAGGTGTTCACTTCCATCAAGATAGGGTCAAATGAATTATCTTTGAACACATTCCGCAGAACTGAACATTGACTGAAGAGAAGTCTCTCCACTTGAGATTTGTGCGAGATTGGAATAGTGGTAGACAAATTTCGGATGCACAAATCGCCCAAACGAATTGGGGTATAGATGTAGCTGATTGGCATGTCTTTTGGAAGGCGAAGCTACTGCCGAACAAACTGACGAATCGTACAATCCATAGCTTTGGGCGTGTTACGGTGGACTCGGCTCAACACTAATAAGTGATTCATCTTCGGGATCAGATGCTGTCTCAGGAGTTAAAGACGTTGGTGTGGCTTCAAGGGCGCTTTGGTAGTTTCATCCAGCATCGCACGAAGTTGCAGACGGTGATTAGTGAATGCTTTACCCTTCCAGGTGAACGGGATACCGAGATGGGTCACCACGTCGGAAGCACTTAGTGAATGGATAATGTCCGTGCCGAATAGGATAGACTCATCAGAGATGGCAGTTACATTATGTTCATAATCACCGCGGATGATCATGATCTTAGTCTTCCGTGTGTTGATCTTCAGTCCGGATAGTTCCAGGGCACTAGCGGTGGCTGCAAGCTTCGCAGCGAGACGCGTAGGATTCTCAGCTAGAAAGATCAAATCGTCGGCCTAGACGAAACCGCTAACCAGTGTGTCGTGGAACTGGTAGCCAAGCTCTGGTCGCGATAGTGCCAACACTTCAACCATTGCCATGATGAATAGTAGCGGGGACAGTGAGTCACCCTGGCGAACACCACGCTGGGACCGGCGAACGGAGCCATTGAGCGTGGCGGAAGCATTCATGTAGGATTCGGCAATGTATTGCGTTAGAGGTGGAGGAGCACCAAAGGATCGGGCTGGTCTGATAATCGAATCCTGTGAGATAGAATCAGACGCTTGGACACATCGATAAAGGCCCCACACAGACTTGAAGACGTGGTACATGAGTTCCAAAGCAGTGCCTGAAGAAGTGAGGTCGTCTCAAGGCAACCGTCACGGTGTAAAAATGCAAACTGGAGAGCGAGTATTTGTAGGCGCGTATTCCAAAGATCGGCCAATATATTGTGGAAACAACGTATCAACGTTGCAGACACGGCGGTAGGTCTGAGCTCGGTGGGAGATAAAAGACCGTTTGTTTTGGGTACAAATGTGATGCGAGAGCGGCATAAGTGGATTGGACAACCTTGGGTTAGCAGGAACAGGTTGAAGTATCCGGCCAAGGCATAAGCTTTCATACGCTTCAAATGTTTGGACATCAATTTGTCCAAACCTGGAGCGGTATTTTCCATGTGCTTCAAGGTGCGTGATACTTCTTCTTCGGTGATCGGGTCGACCAGAGACCAGTCCGGAGGCAGAATTGTGCGAGATAATCCCTCAACAACGTGCGGACGAGCCGATAGTACTTCGGACCAGTATTCGTTGGAATTATCTGGGAGACCGCGGTTCATCTTATAGGCAGTTCTCCAGTTGCCAGAAAAAACGGTAAATGCAGCGTCTTCTTTACGCTGGTGGTACAGCGTTCGGATCGGTGAATAGTTAGCCCTCCTTATCTGCTTCATGGTCACGTGTGTTCCCACGTTAACACGACCACGTCGTCGAGTGACAAGTCGCCAGGTGTACGGAAAAGCTAGTGAAGTGTTCATGTTCAGCAGCGATTTAGCTTGTACCATTGTGAAAATGCCTGCCTGAAGACCGCGGGCAATATCTAGTAGTAGTTCATCACTGTGAAGGAAAGCCTCGCTATTGGACTCCAGTTGGGTAATCGCTGTTTGGATCAAACAAGTAAACCACTCAGAGTGATCAGCAGCTTGGGACCCAATATCCGATGTCGTGTTAGTCTGTGAGATGGTGATTGGATCGCCAGCGGAGACAGTATTCCTCTGCCAATTCAGCGCATACAGACGAGTCCGAACGCTCTCCAAAGTACGACCTGGGAAGTTTGACAAGAGCCGATGATGAAGTTCGCGTCGAGTAGGACACGACGGAGTCAGTGCATCGGCACATCTGATAAGAGAAGCTGATTCTTGCTGAGACCAATTGGATCCGGCGGTTTTTATGAACATGAGCTTCTCATGATTGCGTTCGTCGGGATGTGCTGCGGTCACAGTTGGCACAGTCAAAGATTGTGGCAGGCTGGGTATCAACTTCATGCTCTGGACCATTCCTGCGTCGATGCATACGAGAATGAGTCGCCAAGCCAGCGTTCGATTTGCATAGTTGGCCACATTCTGAACAGGTGTACTCCGCCCGCCTATCCTGTGTACTGGTAGTTGCCTGCACGGAGGTGTTGGCGGTAATTTCATTGTCTTGATCGAATGTAACCAGTACGATTAAAACCACGTAGAGTGGTTGGCCCCATCTGGAGTTGCTGAACTCTTAGCCAGTCAAGGTTTGCACCGAAACCGCCCAGTCGACACCACGATGAGGTGGTTCAGCGCGCTGCACCGCCATCACTTTGCCTGGTGGCCTGGTTGACTGAAATGGGCACGACAATTTCCACATAACTGTACAACTGTGATATATGGGCAAACATGACAATATCTTGCTCTGTAGACAGATTTTGGCCGGCTGGGCAGCATGGGTGGTGAGTTGATTAAACAGCCTGACTGGTCGAATCGGTGTGCTGTCTATTCACAAAGTCGATGGAAGTTAGATTCGTTTGGTGTTAAATCCAAAGGCAAAACAATTGTGTCTTACAGACCAATTGTTGTGGTAGGAAACTTACATCGAGCGCTGCGTGTAAGCCAGTGAACGTACAAGTTACCACTCTACGAAGCCTCGGAATTTGGCCGAATAAACGAGCTAGTAACCAGGCTTCTAAATCACTCATCGTAAACGCGTTGCCGATCGAATCACAGCTTTATTGACAGAAATATTTTAAAAAGTACTAGAAATATATGATGGTTCCAGAACGAACCTGGCTAACTCGTGAAACACACTTTATCCCGTTGTTCTCCACAGACAATGTGAAGGCCATCGCTCGCATTGCACTAATACACCTTCCCATTGTGTCCTCATCACGACGATATGAGTCAATTAGAAAATAACCCGGAGTTGTGTTAGGTAATTAACTTTTGTGCCGCGTTCAGATCACTTTGGGCTCACACTGAAATATGAGCTTATTTGCAAGAGACTGATGGTTATCTGTTCCATAGAAAAATGTGACATCCCCAATGGTGAATTTGTTAGACTTCGTTCGGCACATACGTCTTTCTAAATTCGGTGCACTTTGGAACAGTAAATTCGATGAAGTATGTTTGGTTTCTTTATTGAAAGTTGGTTGTAAATTTGCTTTTATTTTGTCTTTTGCTGCATTCAGTAAAGAAGTCTGATGAATTTTGCACCATGGCTATACGCATTTACGCTGTTTAAAATATTTTTTACTTTTGAAAAAAATATAATTATACTTACATATTTACTACGGTTTACTTCGCTTAGTATTGTTTAACATTCTCAACCTCATCTAAGCCCATCGTTATAATCAGCTGATTTCCGGTCGGCTGATGACCATTTTGTGATGCTGTTTGTTGGTTATTCCATCTTGAACGTTTTTTCTGTTGGATTTTTAAAATGTATGGTAAATTCGCATTCAGTGTGTGAGTACATTTTTTATTGTAATTTAATCGGTAATACCGTATTAACTCTGGTTACTTCCATGGCATTTTCTTATTTTTATCGGGCTTGGAAGATAGCCCTCCTAAGCCGACCGTCTGAAGCAATATTTCAGAATTGTAAGTCACTTTCAATATGTGTATTATACGTGTTGTATTATACGTGTATTAAATCGTCAGGAGCGATGCCAAACAACAATCACTACACTTAACTGACCTGTCTGAAGCAACACAGCCAACAAAATCTTTTAAGAATTCTACTTCTTATTCACAAATAATTTACTGATAAGTAATCGTGGATTTAATTAATTTCAGGTTGAACATCACCCACAATTGATCGCAGTTTTCGGATTCCCATAGAATTTCCAGTCGGCCTCTTTCGAACAGTAGAAGCACTAGACTGCAGTTACACTTTCATTAGGGTTCGTCAGTAGTGCATATCCTTTTCACGATCGGGACTAGAACTCCGGCCACGTTTTCGTGAGACAAACGTGTTAACCACCGCACCGACCGGAAAGTCTATGGAAATGCGACATCTGCAATCAATTGTCAAATTAGTCAATTTTCTACGGATATCTGGCCGAACGATTTCTGAGCAACAGTGAGAACACCAAGCAATTCAAATTTTGGATATTTTTCGGGAGCACAATCTTCCAACTGCTATACTGCGTGTAATTTAATGCAACTATCGACAGCCGTGGACACAGAATTTAGCGTCAGAAAACTCAGAATGCGAAAGCTGCGATCAATTGTGGATGATATTCAACCTGAAATAGTTTACTCTTGAGTTCGAACAGTGACCTCAACACCTGCTCTGTTATATCTGTACAACACAATCCAATTCAGTTCTCATGAGATCCAAAAAATCGACAAACATTTCTTTTCGGTTACATGTACTAAAAATGCACCACTTACCAAGACTACACCAACCCGTATGGTGATACCGCTGAACCCACGAAAACGATTGGGGAAAACACCGGAGAATCTTGTTGTTCTGAAAACCGACTGACCGTCATTTGTCAACTCGGGTGCAGCCGTACGAGAAAGTTTGACCGTTGGGTAGAACTTTACGGTTTTTGAACGATATGATGTTCGACTCGCAAAGAACCATAGCACATTTGTCACCTCAGATGCTTCAATGTTCTAAACAGAGAGGTGTAAATCACACAAAATGTTTAGACATGCATTTTGCAGACAAAAAGTCAGTAGTCTTAAGACTGCGTTTACTAATTAAAAGCCTTAGTAGTTATGTGAGGTCCTTATTAGGTTTTCAGACAGAAGTTTACTTTTCGTGGTGTTGTGTTGGTTCACAGCATACGATACATCAGGTTTGTTTTATGCTAATGTAGTCGGTTTATGCGTTCATCTATTTACATATTTCAAGCACGTTAAAGTGTGAGAATGAAAGCAAAAGCAATAATCATATCCGTAAAGAATGAATCAAGCGATGTATATTTTTCCTAGCACTTCCTAACTTGCATTGTAACAAAACCACTTCCTCAACTTTCATGGTCTGCCCTCAGTCGAATGGCTGACAAAAGAAATCGGTACCTTGTTCCACATCTTCAGGAGAGTGATATTATAAGTCCATTAACCTAACTAACAACAAAAACTGACTAACATTTCGTTCTGAAATGTTACGCATGTGTTCAATGAGGTTTGTACAAACTATCGCCCGTCCGCCAAGGTAGGATTCTTATCCCTAAGGATTTTTGGTGACAGTAAGCTTTTTTGCTCACTGTAAAACTCTGTCTTCAGTTGTATCCTTGACTAACATCATTCAATCGACGTGAACGTGTTTGTATAGAAACCGATAAATGACAACTTGCACAGAGTGGAGCTATATTCAAAAGGACTTGGTTTTACCGTTTCCAACCGCTTTCTATCTTCTTCGTTACAAATTTTCCTGGAACGACTGTTTCTAGGAGAACACTCATAGTCGTTATATCCTTGAGGGCTACAAATCTACTCTGTCGGATTTCTCCGTCGTTAACCTTAGTACTTTGTATCATTCTAATAATTAGTTAATTCATCCACCTAAATTCCGATTGTCTGCCGAACTAGTGTGATGAGGACGAGCGATCGCCCTATACTACTCACACCACCACTATTCAGTAGTGGGGCGACAGCATGGAGTTTACCATCAAAATAGCCGCAGGCAAAACACGGAAAGAAAAACATCACGTCAAAATGACAGTGCAGAATGTCATGGAATAGTTCTGGCTACGCAAAGAAGCTGAGCATTAATGTCTGTGGCAGCCGGGACCTTCTGGGATGACTGCCATATACAGATGAGTGTTTTTGTTCCCTATCCGGCTCGAACATCTAACCCGTGTTAGTTTCCTAAACAAACAACCTTTGTGCCATCCATGTTCTTGGCTCATAACACTGGTTTTGTACTTTGAGCTGCACATCTGACACATATCAACATCATCTGCTTTGTTGAACATCTACATTTGACTGCATCATTTCAATTTTGGTCTGGTGTTGATTTGACTCATTAGCATGCCCATCCCAGAAAAACTTCGTGGATGACCTTTTGAAACGAAATCGAACAATTTGTCATGATGATAATCATGATTTGACTGATGGTTAGGGACATGTATTTTCATTCTAATTATACATCGAGTCCAAAAAGGCAAAAAACTTTAGCTAACACATTTTTCGCGTAAAAGGGCATGTCGTTCTGTTTCAATTACGAGTTTTGTCCCCATAGTAATTATGATACTTTCTCTGTCAGGCAGTAAACAACTCCACGGCAAGTTTCTCTAACCCGTTTACTATTGTATAAAATTACTTTGGACTGGACGTCTTAATCCAACTCACAAATATGCAGTCGGATCCAGTTCAGATGTGTGCGCAGACTATGGGCAGTTTGGATATCACGCAAGCCGTCAAGTTAACTAATTATACTATACAAATAAATTCTCCGTTTTTATGGAACACTGTGATTATCATTTATGTCAGCTCACGTTCACTTATCCTTCCGCGCACACAAACATTGCGTATGTGAGGCTGAAGTCTGATTTTTGTTCGCCACAAAATGACCCACCCCCCAGAACGAATAACTGATCGTACATAGCCACTGAGGCATATGCCTACAGATTAGCAAAGGTTCAGAGTGAAAAAGCCGACCGCCAGGGTTATACACCTGAAAGTATTCGTTTCACTGTTGTGCACACGAACACGTATTGGTTAGAGTTTATTTTCCTCTATGCCCGGTCGATGTGTGCACACAAACCTCACACCGACTACTAATCACGCCCAGGCAATGTTGGTTGACTCATCTGTTTAGTAGATTGCCATATATTGAGACTGAGAAGGGAACTGTGTCGGTTCTGACTAACCATTTAGACGCTTTTGATATGGTGACCTGTTAGCTTGTCGGACTAGTGACATCGAAAGTTGGTCAAGCTTGGCGCGTCGCTTTCCCTGTCGGAGACTGGTGGGGCAGGTAACTCGACATACGGACACGGTACGGGCAGATGCACACTTTCTTCAAGACTTAAGTATGTTTGCCCAATTGACCGTGTTGTGATTATATCGTAGGGAAAATTTTTAGAGTTATGAAATATCACGTCTTTCTTCAAAACCCTCTGTAAAAACCGACCTAATAGCATCTGAACGTAAGCTTTAAATATTCTCGCGAAAATTCCCATTGAATCATAGAACAGTAGACGTGACGAACAATTGTTTTCGATAATTCATCATCAGATCAATACAATTATATAGATTCAGCAAAATCAATAACAGTGTGTACACAAGACAAAGAGATTTAGCAGAATGTCATTGGATCATTTATACTGTTCCGCAAAATCGCTAACTTTACTCAACATATCATTCACATTGTTAGTGTTGCTGGGTGAATGGTAATCTTCAGTACAATCACTTCTTTTTATCAGTTCAACTAATCAGAACACTTACATGTCGTTAACCGTGTTGACATATTTTCCTGCAATGTCTAATAACAGCCAATGATATTTACCTATAGATTATTACATAAAAGTAACCACACTACTAAAAGTATAAAGTAATATAAACAAACTTATTTCATTTGTTAATTCTTATGTAACAGTGTTACAATTCCTCACTGCTCTCCATATGCTTTTCTTCATTGTTTCAGACCTTCCAACCAAACAACATTCTAACTTTTGTGTTAGAAAACCTACAGATTCTAACCAGTATATTGACTGTACAGAGCAAATATGTCAAAATTGGGTGCTACACCAGTTTTAGGAAAATTAGCACTCAACCCTTTGTCATCTTATATCATAACGAAGGTTACTTACCTTTTTAACGACTTAAATCCACCTCATTAACAGAAATATTCCAGAGTTTCAAGATTTCCAAAATTTTATTTAAGCAGTACACTGGTAATGACTGATAGTGCTTATAACACGAGTTGTGGATGCGACCGATGTTGAATTGTTCTCTGAGATTTTAGTTAACATGGCGATGAAACCTTAGCAAAGTAAATAACTACCTCAGATAACAATCTAGATGTTCACCTTTTAAACATTTTGTACACATTAGTGACGTACTACGTAGTTTCTGTTATCTCGATTGGCTGGATTAAGGATTTTCTTATTCCTGTCTATCTCCACAGATTTGTTTCAAAATTCTATAAATACAATTGAAATTTACCTATAGCAATTTGCAGTGATAATCAATCTAGGCAAAATTTTCGCTCAATACTTTAATCGACATTTTAGACACTCTCCAGCCTAATATCGTAATCTGTCAATTGATCCTACAGTACTTGTTCTGATCTAACCTTGTACTTCATCTGATTGATTTTTCTGGTATTACGGGGCCTCAGTTGAGTTATGAACCGCAAATGTTCTTTCTATTGCATGCTTTTGCTAGCGGACTACCCGATATTACTATGATGTACAGTTTCCTCTCAACCTTACTCGAAATTTTATGCGTTGGTCGTGTACAACCAAGTGTGCCTCATGGTTACCGTGTAACGCAGTGCAGTCGGCGTCTGATTGATTGTTACCGACTTTTGCCAACAAGCTAAACAATTGCTTGTGTGATGAGTACTGGATAGCTTCCAAAATGGAAATACCATCCCCGTTATGAAACGTTGGTCCATACCACCAAAGCTGCTGTTCGTCTTCACACTCAACAATCGTCACGAAGCTCAAGGGGTCTTGTGCAAAAAGTAACACTTTATATTGAAAGGTACACAGCAGTGCGCAAAACGTGATCGAAATGGCCTTCTGTAACGGGCGGAATGAGAAACACCAGCGTCAAGTTTCAGTCATGTTACCAAGGATTGTACGAACATTTTTAGTGGATATTGTCTACTTATGCATGAATGATATCCGTGAACACAATATTACGTAGTCCTTCAATCCGGTCATTCTGCATTCAAACCCTCAGAACGAACAGAAGGTAGTGGTAAGCATCAGAGTTCAGTTAAGCACGGAATAACACTTATGACTCATCGTCATCATCATCATCGTCATCATTATCATCATCACCATTGTTATCACGATTCAATCATAAAGAAAAAAGGAAACCCTATGCAATAAGAGGGAAGAAAAAAGAAGAGGAGTGTAAGGCACTTAACTACTAAAAACAGCTATGTTTAAATTCAAAAATTTGGTTTCGAGATGTCTACACCTCGCAGGAAAAAAACAAAATTACAGATGAAAATAAGGCGTAATCAGCAAGACAGCTTCCTTACGGCTTTCACTGTTCTGCGTCATTAAGTGCACTTACTTCACAGACCAATTGACCAAACAAAGACAACATTCACGTCACTGAGGCCGATCAGCCGCCACCTCACCTAAAATCCCCAGTCACCGTCTCTGTGAGTCACGATGTCCCCAGCCCGGGAGGCGAACAAGATCTATTGTGGCCAGTGCATTTGTTGAATGATTACATTTCTTTACCTCGGGTCATCATCCGTCCACTCCGTATTTTCCACCAATCTGCCGCAGCGTCGGCAAAGAGTGCTCAATGTGACAGACGACTAGCTGGCATCTTTCGTACATGGTCTAACCATCTAAGTCTGTGCAAATATAAGGGTTGAACAAAAGATTTCGTTTGCAACCACTAACAACTACGTGTTTCCTAACCTCTTCGATGATTGCTCGCTGGTGCCACCCAATGCGAGCGATCAAACGTAGACATCGGCGGTTGAATACCTGAATATGGCTCATGTCTTATACCCTGAGTGGCCAAGTATTACAGCCGTAAAGTAATACAGCCCTCAGAGAGATACCAGTCTGTCGTCAGAGGTGCCTCAGATTGACGAATACTACACTAGCCTTGGAGATACGCGCTTATATTTCATTCCCTACACCTACGCTGCCATCGCGGATGCAACTTCCCAAGTACACACACCGGTCATCATCCTCAATAACTTCGGCATCTAAAATCAAGTCTACGCAATTACAACAATCTTTTAGGAGCACTTTGCACTCTAAAGCTGCAAATCGCATTGTGGAATATTGGGCGCGAAATAAGGCCGATCAGTGTATGTGCTGCTTGAAAACTGTCAAACAATAACACCTTGTCTTCAACATAATCTAGATCAGTCCGCGCCGGCATCTTGTGATTGTCACAAACAGTCCTCCATTATTTCGTTCATGACAAAAGTAAACAAAAACGATGAAAGTGGACAACCTTGACTACACGAATGGATCGCCCAGCGATCACGTGCACTTAGGTCGTGATCCCTAAATTCACCCATTATAGCAGACAGATACTGATGCCCACGCGTGTCGTCAAGTCAACATGGCTACAGAAGCGAGTAGCAATGGGAATATGGCCTGTCGTGAACAAATGACCAATCAGAGGACGGCAAGATAATGTAGGTCGAAAGCACCGATACCGAAACAGGAAATAAGAAAGGTCGGATTAATCAGAATAACGCGGTTACTCATAGGACATTGTAAAGGGGCTTGGCACCAACAGCACTTGTGAAAACTCACTTGTGTGATACGTTGGTGCAAAATTTGTGAACGGTTCGTGGGAGCCAATAAATTGAGTGAATCGTTTTTCTTTTCAGGTTGACCATTGAATGATAGCCAAATGGTGGCTTGACCGCTCTCATAGATTAGATAGGTCACCAAGGCAACCACATCCTGAAGAAATAAGCCGGGTTCATGCAAATCGTTTCATTCGTTAGAATTAGAAATTTTAACAGAAATGATTTAATGATCGAAGCAAGTTTGATTGTTTTGGGAGCTTGGCGAAACACAACGTTGCGAGATTTACTGTTATGAGTGAACAAGGCAAAACTAACAAACTTGAGGTGACACACAGAACAACACGTGGACAGATCAACCAAGCAGTTCTATCTCTTAGTGCTCAAGTAAAGCTATCGGTTTCCCAGAAGGGGGTTGTTATAATTAACGTCTTCTATCGAGCGAATAACAATGTTCTGTTAATCGTTGAAGAAGTTTGGGTTCCGATCACCTACACAAGTGACCCGTTACTTGAACCTGACTTACAATCGAATATCCGTGTCAATATTTTAGTTTTCCACAGTCGGACTATATTCAGCCGTACGTCTACGTAAGCACCGATCTACTCTGCCAATGTTTACATCATTGTGACTGAAATCACCTTGATGCATTGTATGCAAAACAGACTGATTCGCTGTAGCTACCACAGCACTGAGTAGCCAAGCTCCCAGTGTCTAACACAGTGCGTTTAAATGCAATTGGATAGATGCCGTTCAATATCTGTGTCAGATTAGGTTTCAAGTTATTTGTCAAATGATCAACTTTACATAGTAATTCTAGAAAGGTACCTTTGTTCCTGCGCCATGCGGTTTGCAAATTTTGACCATTTTGTGATTCACAGATCTGTCATTTTTTCTGCACGGGTATATTCGTTCAACCGACATGTTTTGTAAACGTCTACGTCTTTAGGAAATAATATTCTCTTTTTATCCACGTTTGTAAGCAACCAGTATTAATCCTACAAGTGATAGTTAGTAATCATTACAGGTTGACTTGTAATGCACAATACTTCCGACAACTCACGCGAAATCTCCCTGACTTACGAGCATTTACTCCAATATGACGCATATGGTGCACGTACGAACGCACAGGTATCATTTAATGGGTCTACCTATACTATTTACGGTAGTTTCAAGCACTCGTGTATAATACACAGATTTTCGGGACATGTACATTGCGGCCCCATCTGTGGTCGGGCTGTGATTCCATGTCTAGTGACTTGCCAAACATGCGAAGAATGTTACAAAAAACGATGAAGCAACCGGATGAATATATTTCATTGAACCGACCAAAAAGCATCTCACCTTAATTGGCTGTTAGCTAATGTGACTCATGACTTTATCCGTACAGTAATCACAACATGAACACGGAGCTCGAATACCCATGACTGTCTTTACGCATTTTCACTACTGGTCAAAGCAATCTGACATTCAATAAGTCATATAGTGTCCGTCCCTAAATTCAAAGCAGCGCTCCCATTGGCAACCCACAAGGGGTAACCTGATAGATAAACAAGGACAAGAATTAGGACCTATTACTCTTGTAGTCGAATTTTCCGGACAACTGAATTATCTATGACAGAAAATACACTGTCAGACCAAAAAGAATAAACAATGATATGGTTACTTTTTGGCGTGCTCAGCCAATATGCGTGAACATCGCTCAGCTTGGGTTGTTGGTGGAGCTAATTTGACAATTATCAGCCCGACTCTGGCACATCTAATGAATTCAAGCCATACTGTTAACCTGACAATTTTATTTCATTCGACTCACCAAGCCATGGACATACACTCGGAAGCCATAAGCTGCTGACTTCCGGTAACGGCTGAGACGTTCAGAATTTGAATGAATAATACATCCTTTTGAATACATCAACCCAGTGTTCAGGTCTCATGGTTGCAATGACCAACCATCTACATCACGACCGATCAAAATGTCGCGATTTCAACTGAACTATCATTGTGACGCAAATACACCAAACCAACATCTCCATTTGTATTTATGACGTGGTTGACCTCTTATATCCAAACGAATGCTATGTATTTGGCTTGATCAGGAATAACGAAAAACTGGCATGTTCACTGCACCGTCTTTCATTACTGACTAGTTGAAAGTGCAAATTAAGCACCATTTACAATTGATCTCAGCCGTCGCATTCCCACAGATTGTTCGTTTAAATAATTCCCAGAAGTATCAGACTCGAGTTTCGCTCTGGTTAGAGCTTGTCAGTAGTGCGATCCTTGCCACGACCAGGACTAGGACTCCGACCATGCTTTTGATGAGGCAACCATGTTCATCACTGCGCCACTGACTTCATGTTAGGCACGACTGAATCATCAAATGTGAACGTTCAGTCACATCTGTTGGTGGGTCATATTATGGTTGCTCAATCGTCGCGAGAATAAACACAGTAACTTTCTTGGTAACTCCAGTCGATGACCCAATGACTAGAACTGCTTCCAAGTTGAAAGTCCAGAAGCCATTAAAAGTTAGACTCTTGATTACTGGTTAATAGCAGGGGATTTCGTTTGATATAAATTGAACACCACTCATAATTCGCATCGGTCGTACTCTTATCGACCTTCGAGTCAACGCCATTGGAAAAAAAGGTGGTGCGTTTCTAGTCTCAGATGTTTCAAACTAGAAACAAGGACATCAGAATATGAATACACGACTTTCCAAGGCAATTGACAAGAATCAATTAATCAGATTTCGTGTTAGGGTACATTGTCAAATAGGACCTGACCAAATAAAATCTTGGTCAAAAGTTCAAAAGCTGTAGCAGCTGATTAGTCAGAATTTAGATCAAAAGTTCAAAGGTAACAGGAATTAATCAATCAGAACTTAGGTGAAAACTCTAACTTATTCCTTCAGACTCAATCAGCAACCATGTTAAAACCTATAAGCTCAGTCTTTTGCGCACCGACGATGTCACCTCGTTTGATGGTGAAAAGTTTGTAACCTAAATCTCAAGCTCGGCAAACAATTGGATATCTGAACCATCAACATGACGTATGAATTCCACCACTAGTCCCAAAAAATTGAATTTCTTCAAAAGGGACAATAGAAACAAATCACAGCACGACTTTATCAGACTGTAGAGAAAGCTCGTGGAAATTTTTGTGTTTCAAACAGAGGACCACTGTACAAATGCTCAAGTTGATCTACTTGATCACCACAGGGATGGACAAGGCATTCGCCAAGGTAAGGACGTAAACTTATTTGTACAGTATTAGGGGATAAACGTACAGACGTGTATATCAGTCGTTTCCAAGATGTATTAAAAGTGATGTTAAGGCAAGGAACACCGAAGTCAAAATTTTAAACTTAATGGACCAAACGATTGTAAGTTCCCCCTGAACGCGCGTTACAAAATTTCCCTTTGGCAATTAATAACTAAGTTTAACTTACAAGTCCCTGGAACTTCCATAAGTTGTACGGAGATAAATCACGTGATTGATGCATAGTGTTATTTAGTGCGGTTAATGCTTACCGAATATGCCTAGTGCAATCATGAAAATGCACAGCAGAAGACTCTCATCTATACTACCTGGTCAGAACGCAACGAGTACACACAATTGAGACTGTATGCAAAAGAAAATAATTACTTTATATAGTACTCCCTAACGTGTGCAGATCCAAAAGTGTCCCGAGTGTGTTCACAGCTTTTTTTATGTAGTACAGTGTTGAAAATTAATATGCTATCTTGACTTTAAATAATTGGAGTAACTGAATAAAAATATCACATGAAGACTACTTTCCGGATGAATTTCAGTCTTCAGCTGTATTGGATCGTCCCTTAATACGAGCTCAATCGTTCGCCACCAGAACC
>JTDE01001801.1:79259-107844 GCA_014338405.1 Paragonimus skrjabini miyazakii | reverse complement strand
GCTCAGTAGCTTTAACCAGAACCGAAAAGGAGAATACGGGCGCGGCAACAGTGTTTATTGAAAAAACCGAGGCCAGTCCATTAGGCCACAGAGGCACTGCATTTATAGGTCCAACAGAGGGGTGGGGGGGACATTTGAAAATGCACTCATGAGAACAGCTTCACGTGATGTGCAGGCGTTCGATCGCGCAGCTGCAATCCAATTGAGCTTACTGGACTGTGAGTTAAAATCACATACCAGTTAACTCGATGCCGGATCGATCGCCTTTGCTGCTTCGTTAGGAGATGCGTCTCCTAACAAGCTGTTGTCTTGTTTTCTTTAGCCATACGATATCCAACGACCTCTTCAGCTTTTGACAGAACGCGCCCTTTCCTGGCAAGGAGTAGCGTACTGGTTGAATGAAGCTGGTCCAGTTCACGATTAGCATATGGAAACACAGCATAGGACACTGAACGCTCAAGACTATATACTGACTTTGCGTTGCGGCTTAATTCCAGAGCGCCTGCAAAGACTGTTCTCTATAGTTTCTAAATATCGACGATTCCGCGGGGAATTATTCTTTACTCACTTTTTCCTTAGCATAAAACTGGTTCAGCAAGTCTTTATCTCAGTGGATGATAGCAGTTGAGGAGGCCATGACAGAAACTCTACAGTCTTCGACCCCGGATCTTCCTTGGGCAACAATTCTTTTTTTACAGGGTTATCAATCACTGCGATGACCTTCCATCTCGAGTCGTTATTTACTTTTAAAGATCGTTTAAAGTTGTTGTTAGATTCCTACGTACACACAATCTTACTTTGTTCTTCGTAACTGTTGTAATTACCGACAGCGGTGCTGCGCCTTGTTTCCAATGACTGCCTTTCAGATTAACATAAGTCCACTGGATATTGAAATAGACAACCTGAATGAGTCTAGGTGAATCGTTGGAGCAATGTTCTTGTGAATAGCAAAACCAACATAAAACCAACGTGAAATCGTTCACAACCAGCACCTGTTTTGTAGGTCAGTGAACAAAATAAGTCCAAATATTGGGAGTGAGATTATTGTCAAGGAGCACTATGCGATAAGCTGGTACAACTATGCTGTGTAAGAATGAGACGACATATCTATGTATAAATGGGGTTGTAAGGCTGACTAACTGCTATAATTGACTGTGAAACGGAGAAAGTATTGCTTTCCCTAACAAAAAACATATGCACATGCATGACTGACAAGTATGTACAGCTAAAAAACTAATGTGCAACTGCGACAAAAACGGGAACACATGGGATAAACAAGAGATCACAACAACCTGTGGCTTACTGCTGAGAAATTCCTGACAGAAATGACCATAAACAGTTCCATTCTCAATGTTGCCAAAACTGACAAACCATTTCTTTTTTTCTTTTGTTAAAAATAATATTTAAGGATTTACGTTAGCCTAAGTGAGATCACGTGACCATTCAAGGGGACTTATGTATGTAGTAGCTCATTAACAAGGTCCAGAACAGCCGCATGGGGAATACGTTCAGTTAACTCCTATACCAACCTCACAGGTAATCAAGACGCTCTCCAAATTAATGATCACTCACAGGGATCTGGCTTAGGTCACAATTGTAGACTATGGTCGTGAAAATCTTCAATCTCGATGGATGACTATAGTGAACACAGTCGCGCTGATGTATGGTAGGAAAGACGCGGAAGAACCCCATATTCGGGTAGTCAAATCGGAATCGGCTTTCGATACTTTTGGTAAACTGTTTCAGTAATGAATGTGGGGCTAGATCGACCAGATCAGCCAAAATCCAGTAGATTCCATCGCCCAGAACATTGTGAATATCTGCCTGAAGTGAGACAAAAGAAATGATAGGGGATTACTCAATGGAATTAAGCATAATTATGTAACACCAAACCATCATGTTACCGAATGAATTCTGTGGAAAAGTTAGTTCTAAAAGAACGAAAATGTCATTTTGACAGGTGGACAACTTTGTTATGCTGAAAACACTGTTCTACTGCTTGGATTAACTAGAATTTCAGTATATTTTTTAATCACAAAAAGGTCTTATAATTTAGCATCACTTGAGCGCAATCTGCTGTACAGTTAGGTCACAGGATTGATTCGAACGAAACTGTTCCCGGAGAGTACACTGGTCGTTTGAGCGCCACTGACTAGCAACGGCATTACGATAGTTCCAGCAGACATAAACGAATATCTGCAGAAGGCTTGTGATGGGTAATACAATATAAGTGAATGAACACTTATTTTACTGTTAATAGGTCATTGGCAGAATAGTTGTGTCACTCATTTCAGATTCACTAGAGTCTGTAGATCAATGCGGATAGTAAGAACATGTGCAAAAAATATGTAGAAACCCAATTCGTTCGAAGAAGGTATTAGAATTGTGTGAAATTGGATAGCATACACAGTATGCGTTTAATGGACAAAATTCACCGGAAGCATGCTGGTGATCTCTTGCTTTCTACCACACGGTATGTATGTGTCCAGTGAACTTCGACCATACATCTTGCTATAGAAAAGACAACTAATGAATTTAAAAGAGACCCAAGTGCGAACAATATGGACATCGGCTGGATTCAAACAGGCGACAGAAACAGTATATCCAAACCATGAGACCACTACTGAAGATCAGAAATGTCATATTTGGATTCCGTTACTCACTCAACTCCCTGTCTCTGTCGCTATCTCGAATCCAGTCGAAATTCGGATTCTCTTCACTTGGGTTTCTTCTAACTTACCAAATCTGCCAAACTACCTATCCGTAATACAGATGACGAAGCTTGTAATCAGTAACTCATTTGCAGTTTAGTTACGACATTCAGGAACTTGAGGCAGATTGGTCTGCAAACTTACTGTAAGTACTTTGAACATTTACACTAATCCATGACCTTCATCGTGCTCTCGATAAACAGAACAAATAACTTGCCGACGAGTTATTTATTGCAGGATTTCAGCATCTGCTGCTCATATAATAGACCAATAGTCGTCCTTTTTAAAGAATGCGATTTAAACCATAAACAATCCATTCATTCTGATGAACAAGCATGAGCACGTCTCAAGTCTTGTGAGAGGAGGCATGTAACAGTTAAAAGTTTATTCATGATTAGTTGGGGATTTAGTTAATTTCAGGTCGAACATCACTCATATTTGATCACAGCTTTCGCATCCAAATCGAATTCTCAACCAGCCTCTTCCGAAAAGATGCACTAGACTCGAGTTTCGTTTTCACCGGAGCTCGTCAGTAGTGCATATCCTTGCCACTGCTGGGACTAAACCTCTGGCCACGCTTTCATGAGGCAACCGTGTTTACTACTGCATCATTGACATCACATTAGGCACGATCGATTTATCATATACGAACACTCAATCACTTTCTCTCGTGAGTAATGCTCTGATTGCCCGATCGTCTCGATAGGAGGCACAGTTACTGTCCTATTGACTCTTAGCAGATTTAATGAGATCGGAGATTTCGACCCGTCTCGGGAGTTAAAAGTTCATTAAAACGGGATCAAAATATACGGAAATAAGCATGAATGTTGATGATTACGCTCCAGTTATCTTGAATACCAGGGATGTCTTACATACCGTTTTGTGGGGTAACATTTCTAAGAGAGGCCATTAAGACTACTCAACTAACTGGTTTAGCTTCGAGATTACAGCTTCCCTCTCGAGCAGTTATCGATCAAACTTTGCATGATTCGTGAACTAGCCGATCACAACGACCGGCGTGAGTAGGAAATGTGTCGTCGTCCCGATTAGACTAAATGTTTCTTTTTATTTCGCCTTGGACTGCCACTGACGTCTGTGAGGCGAACTGAAGGGAACGACCAACTGTACAGACATACAATAAAGACAAAAAATGTGGAGTTCGTGGGCGAAAAATTTAATTCTATGTGTATTGAAGAAAGTATTATGTAATTTGACCACCTGCTATCTGCCCTGTGATGTAATATACGTTCCCTGTTAAGTTTCGTTTTCATACTCTGTACAGGAGGCATCTAATGTTTATGCCGGTAACTTGTGTTTGTCCGCTATTGAATAGTACACTTCTGGTGTCTATTTTTTGTTCGTATTAATGGCGACGCAAAGTTGAGTTACAATTAGGTAAAGGTTGCAGAGAGCTGGGATTGGTGAATTCGCTTAACGAAATGATAAGATAACACTGTGGTTGAGTAAAACCAGTTTAGGCTTACTGGACCTCAATCTATGGTTTTCCGTTTCCCCACCTTTTCAGATAGATATTTTAGCACCCACACACTTTAGAGAATACAGTCTTCTCAACTAAAGTACATGATTCAGCTGATTATTCTCTGTAACTCCGATTGTCGACAGGTCGTTATGGTGTGTCGTGATTGTTGCAGTGCATTGCGATCTCCATAGTCTATCGCACAGTTTGTGGCCTATTTTACTTCCAAGTTAGCCTAAAATCACATAGGACACTCGGTTTCTGCCACCTATTGCACGCGATCGTTCGCATAGCGCGGAGAAATCAGCTGATTGTGATACCAACATTTGGGACACGGTGAATTACATTCGAGGCACACCGTAAGTGTGTAGACATATGCATACGTGCTTGCATTTACGTACACACAACCCCATCGATATGATGTACCAGTCAAGAGAGTAGCAACGCAACCCAGCTCGGGTTGGCGTCAACGCCTACGGGGGAGTAAGGTGGATGATACGAAAAAGAGAAGGAGTTCGCCAATCGGTTGGATGAGAACAGAGCAAGATAGTGATCGCACGATTGACGCAGAGTGGAGGGTTGAGCCAGCTGGCCCTCTTTAGGGTACATAAAAATAAACAGGACTGTTGTGTGGTGCCAAGAAATCAATTGGCTTGTCGACAGAAAACCTGATGGTTGACCTGCACGTAAACAGACAAACTACCTACAACATGGCGAACAGTCAAGGCAACGTGCAGAAGGCCTCAAAATACGGCGAAATCACAAAAAAATTCCATATCCATCCCCTTAAGGATGTTTGAAGATTTCAAATTCAGACCCTCTCAGTATTACCGTATTTCCAGTCTTTTCAAAGCCCGTGATAAGTAGCCAGATAAAAAATGACATAAAACACGACGTACTTTGCACCAGTTCATCAGATGCATACTTTAATGTGAGTCATTGTATATTGCAGAATTCAGGGGCGACAAAGTGAGAACGTAAACACACAACAACTTATGGTCATCGTGTTCACGGTAAAAATCAATTTCCTGTCGACATAGTAAAGCTTCTGTCTGTAGTTCGCAAACAGTCTGACCATCTTCAGGTAAGCTTCCACGGATACTCTTGTGAAGTAAGTTGAAAGGTTCTGGTATTAAGCAGGAGTTCTCGAAGTCCACCGTTGTATCCCCGATGTCAGAACAATTAAAACTGACACCTCTAGCGGACTATCGTATAATGCAGATTATCAGTGTTACTGACTCGTGTGCTTGGGTGAAAAATGCCCATGATAACTTTCTCTCGTGTTCTAATCTTCTGATTCTCTTCTAGATTCAAGTAACAATTATAAATCTTCCATCAGTGAACATCTTAACCCACACAATGTTAATTACACGCTTTTCATTAACCCTTCATATCCAGACCTACCAGGCAGAGTCCGAGATACCGCGATGTAAATGTTACCGGCCTGTTCCAAACCACTCTGTTCCATCTATGCAGTGTTCTGTTCAATGATTCATACGTACTTAATTCACATCTGTAAGCTGTCGAGAGAAAATCATTTGCGGGCTTTGCATTCCTTTGCCAACCTTCACCAACAGTTCATTGTTGACGGTATCCGTAGGCCAATGCAAACCATATGGCGTTTATTGTTGTTATATTCCTTGCAAACATGAATAACTGAAGTTTGTTGTGATAGATATTTAATTGATCACGTTGTTAACAATATCATAATAACCAGTCCAAATTGTTCTGACCTTTGGAATCCGAAGTACGTACGTGTCATTCAACATCGCATCTGAGCGTTTTGTCATTTACAACTAGCTCAGTTAAATTTGCATGATGGCGCACTCGAACTCAGAGGTTATATGTATTTTCTATGTGTTTGTTTTGGCTACAGTGATTTAATTTGTTGACCATTTTGGTTTCATGCACACTTGATGTATGCGCGCAGTTTGTTATTCTAGAACTAAAGAAAAATCACATTTTTACTCATCACGTAAACTCGTACTGTTCATAGTTTTTGTCGACATATGCAAACAACACAATATGCAAAAGTGACAAATTTTAAAGTCTGTTTAAACTGAAATACACTCACATCCAATCACAGCTCTGTCGTTCAGATAGACTTTCCAACCAGTTTCTTTTTTAAAAAAAAGCTTGTTTATGAGAGTAGCTGGCTAGAAAGTCCATCTGACTGCGAAAGCTGCTACCAAATGTGACTGGTGTTCAGTTTTACTCAATCAACTTCCCGAATCTTGGTCATCAACTTCTGAGGTATGTTGTCAACTTCAGTCAGAAACCAGCACACATTTAATTATTTTCAGCCGGCTTTTACTTGTGGTTTTAATCAGGATCTGAAATGTAGCAAATTCAAGCGGCCAAAATGTTAGAACCGGTCTGGGTGTTCACCAACATCAGGTCCCCTGCACTGAAAAGTTGTAAGCAGCCGATACAATCACTGATCACCACTCTGCTTCTGAACAGCCATTCTGCTTGTTATGGTCCAAGTGGTTCGCTTTTCCACGTGAATCGTGCGATATGGGAACACTACCCGCGTGCCTCTCAGGACAATTCAACGTGAAATCGAATAGTCCATTATGAGATTCACACTGCGAGCAAAATCAGTCATGCGTAGCTGTGACCATGACGACCTACAGACGTCATCATTTCAGTGGGAGACTGGAGTCCCATCATTGGAAAACGAAAGTTGGCTGAGGGCCCTTCATGTAATCAAACTGTCTTAAAATGTCAATAGACCCCAATGCAGAAGGTTTGTCGCACACGAACCAGAGATTCAACACGTACAGTTTAAACGGTCCATGGATAACAGTCAATGAAATGCGCTTCGTGGAACCTCTTGCTCTCAAGGTGTGTTGGAGATTCATGTTTTCAATTTTCCACCCACCAGATTTTCAGTAATAATTCTCCCGTTGAACAATCCTATAATTTTTCCAGTTTCGTAAAAAGGTATGTCTGAAGCAATTAATCAGATCAAAGATCCGTTACTGGACCGTTTAGCATTTACTTCCCAGTGCTCTGGAGTGGTTCATTTAACACCTTGTTGGGCTTTACACATACCCCAACCTAACTTAGTGCCATCCTGATTCATCAGAAGAAGGCTCATGGACTTAGTGATCTTCTTTCTTCAACAGAAATTTCGGTAATCACCCAGGGATTCCAGAAAGTCCGTGTAAAGTGATGGGGGTACATGTTCCCTGTAAACTACCTCTAGTTCGATTTTTCTAGAGAGGTAGCTGTATGGTAGTGATCTGAATGTTGCGAATCTTTCTATGACACGCCTAAAATACCGAAGAGTGCCAGACATATGTTTTCGTAGGCACTTCAAAAGCATACATTGGTATCTCACAAGACATATCCCTATTTTGAGAGTCGCCGTATTGATTCATCCACTCTGTGGCGTCAGGTTAGTATATCAGTCATTTCTAGCAGTGTTTAACACGTCCATGGACAAAGTTCTTGGGCAAATGGACCGTCACGGGCTTATTCTGGATAAGATTCGTTTACATACATTTTTGTATACAGAGAGTTTGGTCATACAAGCAAAGAGTAGGATCTGTGGCAGACGACTGGCCTTGTTGAAAAGGTTGACTTCGGTGTCAATAGGTGAAAATGCAAATATGGTTCAAACGTGGCCAATACGGAAGACATTTATGTTCTGCTTAAAATGGAACCGTCAGCCATCTTCTGCGTTCTGAATGTTGTTCTACTACTAGGTAATTCTCTCAAATATCTTGCGTCTGATTCACATGAAATAGTTAATCGACTGTCAGTTTGCGAAAGCCATTGAACGGTGACTTGACGAAGGGATCTTTGCATTTCTCAAACCATACTAGGGGATTTGAATTTTGAAGGTGTGTCGCTGTACTTGTCTCGTTTATCTTTCCACTCGTTGTGTTATTCACCTTACGACTCTTCAAGTTGTTGGCCAGATGAATCGGGCTACAATTATTGAATCGATTGACCTACCGACTGATGTAGCAGTCGCACTTCTTCAGGCAGCAATCAACGACGACGGGATTGCAGCTTCCGATCTAATTAATCAAGCTATTCCAAATCTGAGAAACTACCTTGGAAGCTACTTATCCTCTGCTATCCTTGAGATTCATTGGGTTATCCTTGATATAGCAGAGCAGTTCTCCTTGAAAATGTTCTAGTCCACCGGTGCCTCCAAGTGAGATGATGCTGAAGAGTGGGGACAAGGCTCTTCAAGCATAAGGACAATGTTCGTCTTTCGGATATCGCATGCTGGCATATTTTCATTAACTGACTGAAATATCCATAGTATATTTCTGGTCGACTGTCTGTAGGAGGAATCCAGCTGAGAACGGAGACACTCAGCCCCTAAGTTAGCAGTAGTAGGGGTGAACATGTCAGCGGCCAATTGGGGTGCCGCAGATCTTCCGTTGTAATAAATTCGTAAGCCATATTTCCTAAAAATACTCAATCGTCCATCGTTACCTATGAATCTCATTTCCAGATCTGCGAGTTCCATCTGGTTCTGACAGGTGAGTGAATTGTTACGGACGGTACACTATTAATATCCATGATCTGTGGATTCGTTCACTTAAACGCTGGTAAATGGCGAATTTCCTATTCCATTTCTGCAGTTTGAATATCGTTGGCTGACAAGTTTTGAGATCTGAATGAGTCGCTGTCACAGTTAGTACACTCACTGTCGTCAGTTCAAATAGATGTCGACTCGATGTTGGAGGCATTAAAACAGTCTTAGCTCTTGGTCTTTGCCCTTTGATTTCCTGTAGTTGGTTGGGTTATAAAAGGGACGGCCAAGTAGTTCAAGATGCACATCTTCAACCTGACATTCCACTACCTGGTTAGACTCACCAGGTAGAGATAGTCCAGCTGGCTACTTTCCACCTTACGAACCGAAGTTCATATTCATTCGGCCACCAGTCCCCTGAACGTTGCTTGGGACGGTGCAAGTTATAACTAGCTGACATGTGAACTGTTCACAACCCGTTAGTGTAGAAGCGTACAGTCAACCTCGGAATGCCAGGTTGTACTGGCCATGACTACAAAGACACAATGGTGATTATGGTATTTTGAGCTATTCACCTTTAAACCGATGTCTCGTGACCGATTTCCTCATCATTTAGACTCATCAGGTATAGACAGTCTGAATGAAGGTCAAACTATAAACATTTTGTTTTACGAAAATGTTTTGATCACTATTTCAAATCCTTGTGACGCTAGTCAGTGCAAACTGATGCTTCGCAGTGATGTAGGTGCATTCACACTGGCGAAGTGTGAACTACTTACACATCAGGAAGGGTCGTTCTTGTGGACACTTTCAGTTGTGACGACGGACGGTTGAACTCCACCCACTCTGATAAAAGAAGACCAACTGGGTCCACGCATGATGCACTCAACCAAGAAAGTTCTTTGCACAAAAGTTGTTTTCAGTCCAATGTTACTCACAAACCTTGAAGCTATCCGACAAAAATCACTAACTGTTTCATGCAGGGCATAACGACGATATTCGTTTGACCGCCCAGCGAGCTCAACATACGTTTATGCCTTCCACGATTTTTAGTTGTCACACTATTCAACAGCCAGAAACACTTGTAACCGGAAGCTGATGTAGGTGATTGTTTCTGGGATTCAGGTGCACGAATCAGCACACGTGATAGTAGAAGGTGTCTAGCGTGAACGGATGTCAATTTACCAATGTACCGTAGATGGTGAACGGAGAATAGTATCCTATGGAAGAAAGTTAACCAAAAAGCGGAACAATCAACATGACAACATCGACTAAAACACATTTGTTGGAATACGTTATAATCAGCTCGTTGAAGATATTCGCGTCTAATGTCGCGAACTAGTGGCCAGAAGTTAGATTGATATGCCTGTTTACCCCGAAGTGTCATTATGTAACCTCTGTAACCCAGTCATCGACTTTTCAACATATGCGGTATACTGAAAAACTAAAATTAATCGCCCTATAGTAGCTCATGCAAACTACGAAACTACGTAGTCTTATGTCCTGATTTATCCTCTCAGTGTATACACATAGTTCTCCGCAACCAAACGATTATCAGGGCGGTCCTCCGTTGCCACTCTGGGCCTGCTTGACTCTGAGTTACCGTGTGCTTTATGTGGCAGATTTTTTCCACTACGAGCTTAAATGCCGTGCTTAGGAACACAGAAGAGAGATCTCAAAATACACAATTAAAGCTGAAAAGACACTATTTTCTGCCTAAAATGACTGCCAATAAAGGATCTACTGAGCGTCACCAAAAGTGAAAGGGGCCCTTTGCGATTGGTAGCGTACAAGATTACACCGAGGGCAGTTGCTATTTCCAGGTTGTTTATGCATAAGTAAGAGTAGTGGACACAACCACGTTTCAAACCGGAAGCCATATGATGAGCAAGTGAGGACCCCAACCTAGAAGTTAACTCAATCTCTGCAACAACGGAACTGAGTCTTGCCATTTGTGCAGTTATACGCGGCGCTTATTGCTACGTACAATCTACGTACAGCTTTTATGTCTATGTTCACTGTCGACGTGTTTACTGTCTGACGTAGTCGTATCAGGAGGGGCCAAATTCAAAGTACGTACAGTTTACCGAAGGCTGACCAGTTCGTCAAACTAGCAAAAATGTCGGATTTTTACCTGTTCACTATATTTAATGGATCACGGATTCTCGAAGTCATTTACCTTACTGAAAGCAGTGTGACATATTTGCAACTTTGAAAGAGACCCAATCACGAAAAGCCCGGGTTTCTGCTGGATTCGAACCGACGACAAAAACAGCTTGCCAAGACGCGGCAGTTGCTCTACCATATGACTTACGAAGCCATTCCAGGAGCCCAAAGGTTTCAAATTTGGATTCAGTCACCCTGTGCTACTTTTGAAATCTGTAATACCAAATGGTTAGCAATAACCTGACCGCACTGAAACAGTTGGACCAGACGTATCAACATAACACTGTCATGAACAACTTGGTCTGTCAGCAGTCGCTGACTAAAGTTTTGCGCAGTATCTCGGTTAAACAGTTGTTGCTACCTGGCAAACGATCAACTCACGTCAGAATCTGCGCTTCAGTTGTTGAATAAACTGTATGATTTTATAGCTGGTTACAGTGTTCAAATGTACAACCGGGAGCCAAATTCACCAATGTGAATCACTCTATTTGATGGTAGAATTCAGGGTAAATCCACCGCAAATAATCTAACATGAGACAACGTTTTCTCCAAATACTGAGAAAACGTTGTCATTCCATTCGCGCTTTCACATTACGTACACTATATTAAACAGAAACATGTGGACGTGTAAGATCTTACGGAGAATTTTTTCGAAGTGACCAGCCATCCCAGAGTCACGTGACCGAAAGTAATAATAATAGATACGGATGTAGGTGTAAGGTGGAATCAAAGAAAAAGAATAAAGAAATGAGGACAAGGAATATATTCAGCCTATGTAATGTACAATCAAAGTAGCAATAGATTTACGACCACTTGTTTCTAAATACATATTGGTTGGTTCATACGGTGTATGGCAAGCGCTTCTGAGAAAGCTAAAGCTTGCCTGTCAATTATCTGACAGATAGTACGAAATATTTTAATGAGATTAACTCGATGACTAGATTCCTTTAAATGTTTTGTTATTACACTCCTTGCTGCTTCAGTTTAAACACTCAGATGCCTTTTGAGAAGGTTCTCCGAGACAAAAGTGTGCAGTGCCCTCATCTACATCGGACCACTGTTTTCCATCACGTGACGGAATGGTGATAGACCACTTCGAAGATTTTATATATAGGCTCCTACACATCCAAATCTTTGTGCTTCATTTCTTGTACGTAATTGAAAAGAGTGAATGAAGCGATACCTAATTATACACTTTTCGTGATGGTCGCTGCGTTGTTCAAATCTAAATTGCAATAATGACGTCCCACGGATAACCCGGATTACAAAACCGCTTCCGTTGCCATACATTGTGTTATGGCCACATTTGCACAGCTGGGTTATGGTGTAGCAGGCTCGGCAGAAAACAGTTTATCAACTAGTGTCCCGATTAGAAAATGTTGTTTCTGCTTACACTCTAATTACATTCATAGACTACAAATCCTCGTAAGTTGTCCATGTGCATTTATCGTCATTTAAATCACCCACATTTAGTGAATCAAAGATAAAACATCTTCCTACAACAGTCTGAAAACTAAGGAGTAGAGTTTAATTCAGACTGTGTTTACAAAGCTGACTGATAAAAGAAACAATGAAATTGTTTTTGGTGAAATGCGGATTAGAAACTGGGTAGCATCAAATTTCTTCCTCCTGATAAATTTGACCATTTGTGGCCCTAACCGATGTAAACCGTTAGCTGGATGTGCAAAATTTTGGGGACAATTCTTTTACCTCATTTATTCTATCGATATCAACATGAATAGGTGGAATACACAACGAGAAAACTAAAAAGGTATCAGTTCAAAATCACTGTGACTATCGTGGCAACAAGACCCTACGTACAGTTCCTTATGAACACACAACACTGATGTAAACCTGCAGATAACGGCAGCTCTAACAAAGCACAGTGTTCGGCTGCGGTTTTTAATATAGGACACGAAACTCAGTTATCGGGCCATATGGGTATTGCGTCATTAGATTGTACGTCGTAATAGACGGTGCAGGCTTCTTGTTTCTTTGTTTGGTTTTGTCGTTGTGTTTGTGGGACCTGTTGTTTGGTGCACTCTTAGATGTGCTTCGCAACTCTGGTTCATAACTGGTGTTCAATCATGTCTGTACATGTTGCTATGTAATCACAGCACTTTCCGCCGATAACATTAGGGGTGGCTACCTAGGATACCGGTTGTTTCTCACAACGAGTTGTGGTCCGGAATGTGCTGAAAACGATCACTGTATGTGTTCCTGATAGACTTTATGTATTAACGCTGAATTAGCTGATACACTTCATCACCCGTATAGAAGAGATGAAACGAGACAATCTTCTTGTAAATTAACACAAGTGAAATCCCTATATCATGTGACTCACTTGAACCTTATAAGAAGTGACTCATGTTAACCAGTCAGCTATGTTTTGGTCTTTAACAAATTTAGCGCCTGTTAAACACTACTCACTCACTACTAATTCAACTGGCTCGGTCAGACAGCGTACACACATACAAATTCTTGTTACCATCAACCGAAAAACGAAAAGTAGATGACACTGAGGCTAATCGTACCCTTAAGCGTATTGTAGGGCCTATCCTCAAGGATCAACATTTTTAGGTCAAGTCTTCAGTGCGTACAGTGGGACAACGGATAACATTTTTTTCTTGATATTGTGGATGCGAAAAATGGGAGAGGAATCTGAGCAAGAGCAGCCACTAATGGTGATGAATTTTTGGTGATGAATTAGAACAAACCTCAGTAGTAAACAAGGCGCATTATGAATGACATTTCCGGGGGGGGGGTATTTAACTATGTTCATATATATAAAACTCAGTTTTCACCTTTAGTGATTTATACTGTTGAAAAGAAGTCATATTAGATTGTCATTGTATACGGTATGTCTTATAACTGCTTTACGGATGTACAGAACTATGGATGGTTAAACCTCCTTCGTTTTGAACTGAGCGTCATCAATACAGAGAAAACATGGTACCAAGCATTCCACTATTGTTCATGAATGCTTCGAAATATTCCAAAATATCTTCCGGTTTATTCACTTGTATTATATCTGCGTTGGACAAGTGACTCACTCAACTCTTTATGCTCATCAATAGGCCCGTCTGATCTTGGAAAACTAAGTGAATTTCTGTTAAATTCTACACTGAACTAACGTGTTGTAACTTGACTCAACAGGTACGATAATATGATCGTGCCTAATGTGAGATTAATGACGTAGTGGTGAACATGGTTACCTCAAGAAAGCATGGTCGGAGTTCTAATCCCGGTCGTAGAAAGCATACGCACTACTAACGAACACTAGCAAGAACAAAACCGAAGTACAATGCCTCTTTTTGAAACAGGCCGGCTGGAAATTCGATCTGAATGCAACGGCTACGATCAAATGGAAATGATGTTCAACATGGAATTAACCCACGAGTAAATAATACCGGTTTTAAAGTACACCCTCGAAGTCAAAACCACCTTGATCAAAATGACTATCTACAATGCTGGGAATGCCTAACGACATTGTCGCCCAACGGTTTGCCGCTAAATAAACAGCTAAAATTTCCCTGAATATCCAACTCACTTTAGCCAATTCCAACAGAGGACGTCGTTCGTGGCTGGACAGGAGTATATGCACTGGTCGAACAGGAGCGTTGTCAACAGAGGTATAATTTTGGAAGCGTTCCAGTATGTTGTTTAGTCCTATGCCTGGTCCACCCAACGTGGTCTGCGGCTTGTACCAGTAGGTACACGGCGCCATGTGGGTGGGACGTTTTAGAAGTTCCGTTGTCAGGAGAAATGCGAGTTCATTTAAAACAGCTAAATTGTGGGAAAATAATTAGTTGGTCAGTAAGTGATTAAAGCTCGTGAGATCATCGTAGTTCTTTTGGCAACGTTAAAAATGTATAAACCTATTAGCACGGTTTTGTCTCCTGTTGCTAATTGTCTGATTGTTTGGTCCATTTCGTTTGTTGTTGGTGTGATGCTGTCGACTGAAATGACATACACATTGACCCGCTCAGTGAATGGCATACGCGACTATCGTCTCCAGATTGTATGTGATTCAGTGTTAATTTGAGATGACCCAAGGGATTATTCTGGCACTGTTCTACCTAAGTCTCCAGAGTTGTCCAAACTAAGTGGTCCATATCAGCGCACTGGGGCAGACAGTGTTAGACAGATACATTTACTCGAAGTGCAAACGCTGCACAAGGACTCAACTTAACAGGCTGAAACTCCTTTCTCCCGTACGATGTGAACCCCCAATATGAGCTCAACCTAAACGGTCTTTGCATCATGGATTTCGTTTTTTTTTTTCAGAACAAAACGGATTTCTACTTCAGCAACATTTTTTTTGAAAGATCCGTTCACATCGGGCTCTGTAACGCAGTAATTTGCCTCCAACACTACAACGACTTATGGTTAAAACGGTAGGAAAAAGACATACTAGCATAAAGTACACACAACTTATTAAGAAGGCCAAATAAGTAAAAAGATTTCCCGTTTCAACAAAATGATTGCATGATGTCATGGCACAGGCCATAAATAATGTAGGTAAGCTAGAAACACAGCACAGACATGCCTTAGATTCTAGGAGCAAGCTGTTAGGTTTAAATCATTCACTGATTTGTGAATCTGTCTTGTTCATCAGTGAATCTCTTGTTATCCATCGTTTGTGAAAAAATCGCGCCGTATTTTCACTTTGTCAAGTTGCGCTCATTGATACATGCCGGTTCCAAACCCCATGTTTTATTTCGAACGCTGAGTAGTATGTTACCACTCAGACAGTGATTGTCCTGCAATTTAGACGAGTAACGAAAATTCACAGTTCAGACCACTTCACGGAGATTCGAGCTGAAAAACCCACTCGAAGGGCTCATCAGCCGACTCGGGTCAGTTAACGAACCCATTCTAGTTGGCACGGGGTTGTATACCTAGTTCAGGCCAACTTACCCGGCTCCATCAATCACGAGTTGGGCTATCACTGTTCACACTCGATAACACCTCCTTGTTGACAAACGTTTCAACATTCCAAAGACAGCGCTAGACCGGAAACCACTATGCATCAATGAATGCAAATGCAAAAAGTAAAAATACAATATTTTTTTAATGGATTGCGCTCTCATGATAAGTTTGTCACCAAACGATAGATGATAAGGGGTTATGTTCGGAGACGGAACAGGTTTGATTAAAGCCAGACAACTTTCCCGTAAAGTCATAGACATCATGTATCATTGTGTTATTAGGTTTGCTGTATCATTGTTGCAGTGGGACATGTTTACCAAAACGCTAAATGGCGTATGAAATCGCCCTTTTTTGTGGTCTTTTTACTGATACGTGGCGTTCCACGTCCTGTCAGCACGTTCTTTCTTGACCAT
Organism: Paragonimus skrjabini miyazakii; assembly: GCA_014338405.1. Classification (NCBI taxonomy): domain Eukaryota; kingdom Metazoa; phylum Platyhelminthes; class Trematoda; order Plagiorchiida; family Troglotrematidae; genus Paragonimus; species Paragonimus skrjabini miyazakii. The sequence goes on along the minus strand of JTDE01001801.1, from coordinate 91,647 downwards.
TGTAATTGCACATTAATGTGCAACAAGGAAAGCTTGCTGTGTTATCGAGATTGGTTTGAACAACTCGTTAAAAAGTGATGATTATATCGCACTACTTTGTTCTCTGCAAACCTGTTCTGTTATGAAGAATGATATGTCCATGGTACGCGAGGGGTGTTTAGTTTGGGTCGACACAAAGCATTCAAATCGTGAGTTTTAGTTTTGTGTTTACGACCTGAGGTGACATGTTCATACATGTGGGTACCGATCGAGCTGCGCTTAGTTATCAGCGTAACACATTCCTTGCAAAAATTACGTTTGTTCACAACCAGACTTATCTAGGAGTGTACAGATAGCAAGCGTAAAGGCTTCTGATTGTGGTTTAGAATCGATGCTTTCATTTCACCGAAGGCCTATTTCTGAGCATCAGGATCTCGTCAATCTGCTTTTAACGTTCGGAACCATGTACGACCACCGAATACCCAAGATACGTTTCAAACATTACAGACAAAAACGGTTTAGACACCACGCATTACGCTGATACAGTATTTAAGTTGCACTGGCGTACAGCAACGTAAACAGCAAATTATGTGATCGGTTCGAAACTAACACGTAGTCAACTGGTCGATACTGTCCTCTGTAACCTAATTCACAATAGACAAAACCGTGATCCGCCAAATCAGTTAACTGTTCTGTTACACAGTCGGAGGTCATATTAATGGCACCTGATTGAAATTTAACTCAACACATGCCTAAATTCTTGTATTTATGAGTAACACACAATATGAACTGAGGTCGTCTTGAGTTTTAGCAATTGCAATCACATAACTAAGGTTTTTGTGTATTTTGTCGTCTTACTATGGTTAACTCATTTCCAGGCTCACTTGATGTTACACGTTGTGAGTGAACAGAGTACACGGAATGAAATCATTCACAAACTTTCGTCTTTCAATTTTTATCTTCATAGTTTGATTCGCTTCAAACACCCAACTGTTTGACATTGCCTAATGCGTCCGACCAGTATCTGTCATCAGCTGTTTGTTGAACAAACACCTGACTGCAGGGTTAGGCGCAAATGCAGTCATTCGTGTTTTTTAATACGAGGTCGATATACTCATTGTTTCTCACATGTCATGGTCATATTTGATTGAACCAAACCCAGCAGGGGGCAGTTAGGGTCGCCTAATCTGTACAATCTAGACGTGCAGTTGTATGGATGTCTATGCTGTGAATGACGCCACTGATTAATGTATGGGCTTTCAAAACAAGACATCGTCGCAGAGTTTAACAACAGCAGGCCAATATCAGCCATGATAACTGGCATTAATCAAAGATGAATCATGTGCCTATGGGTAAATCGAGTAGGGAATGAGCTATACGTTCTTGTATCTTGTTTGCCTAGACCAAATAGTCAGTTTGACTACTTTTATTTTTAAGGTGGTCTAACATTTTCATGTTGTCGTTTAAGTTGTAATCTTTAATGACTTGTTCTGGTAAGCTGAGGTTAATGTTAATTTCGAACCAGATTAGGATTGACTATTCAGCTTACAGGCTGTTACTAGCCTGGAACAACTAAGTATTTATTTCGATTTTTCTTTTTGCGTGGCTTTACAACCCGTATTATACCATCATGGAATAGACAAGTGAGCGAAACGTTGAGTGGGTGACAGAAGTAAAATTATTTGCTTAATCCTACGCCTTCAGATACGTGCCTGACGTAATGGGACAGGTGATCTTTCATGGTGTATGAAAAAGTCACGCAAATTGGTCCGGGATTGTTCAGTCTTTTTTCTATCCCTTCGTGTTTGCATCCTGAACTCCAATATCAGCTTGGATAATAGATCAAATCGTACCTATGCGACTCATGCTACGGGAAATGAATATCAATGTGAAATGTTAATATTTACCAGGCAGTATACATAACCCGTACATCATGGCAATTCAAGTAACTACGAGGGAAAGTATAAGTTGGAATGTCGTAGCGGTGGACTAACTGAATGCTTTTACCATCTCCCGGGCTCAAAAAATGGCAAGCTTACAGATTCATTGTGCAGATACAGGCGTGACAAAAAAGGAGCAACTATTTAGTTCGAGCCTCCCCTTGAAAAAACGACACATTAAAGGACTGCCAAGTGAAGTGATGTGAGGATTACTGAAGCGAAATTATAGTGTTCTACTGGTACTTATCGGAATTCGAGCATGTGTGTTGCCAAACCAACAGGCCCAAGTCGGCGACTTTCCTGTGTTTTGCACTTCGAAGTAGTTTCATAAAAGAGATCCGTAAGAACAAGCCCGGTATGGGTTCACTGTTGGTGGCGTACTCCGGGTGTACAACATAAGATTTGTCTCCTTGGGATAAACGATAGCGATCTGGGAAGATTTTTTCTACTTGGTGGATTTCCATGTTAACGCGTGCCACAAGGAAATTTCCGGAAAACAGTTGACTCAGAGGTAGTGCACAAGAATCCATGAAAACGCAATGAGGATATCGATTAGCAGTTGAGTTCCTACTATCTAAGGATCACATCAGTTCATGCTTTGAACAGAAAGAAGAACAATTAGATAACGTGCTAACGTCAAATTTTTATATTAGTCCTGTAAATCAAAGTTAAATGGATCTTACTTCTTTCAGTTGGCGAACAAGATGTACATTACAGAATGTCAGCAATACGAAATACTACTTTTTATTTGCGACTGCTGTGATGAAGATATGACGTAACTTTTTTATCGATTGTGTTAGCTCTCATGCATTGCTGTCTACATGTGAACTAGTGATGCTTGCATATGATTAGACTGTAGTCTTCTACGTGTACAACACAAAAACACACCTCGAGGGGAATCCGGTGTACCACAGTTGATATCTAGTTTGCAATAAGTGTAAACCCAATGTATTCAAGGGACAACATTGTCGGAGTCAATTAGAAAATCCAAAAGTTGTGCTTTTTTTCATTATCCCTACAACCTGTACTTTATGCATTACAGATGCATCATAGTTAATGTTACTGACAGATATACGAAACTTTGGAACAATGATTCCTGTCGCTAACAGTGATTATGATTAAAAAAAGTAGTTAGAATTACTGTTTGGCCTTTTTAGGAGAAACCCTTTTTGGCGCTATAGTGTGAAGTATCGACTAAATACCACCATCTGCTTAACAGCGCAGTTTCAGGCATTGTGTAGCTATATTTACCAGCCATTTGACGAGCGAGTTTGATGATCACTTTTGTTTGGAAAAATGAATGACTGTAATATGTTATCTGAACTGTGAATATCTCAATTTCAGGCATGCTTGATCAATGAGTAAGTTGTCAGTTATGTACGGTATTCATTCCGATATAAAACGTAAACAGAATTCCAGTGGTATTCGATTTAACTCTCGTGTATTATTCTTTGTAATGATTATCTGGCTTAAAAAAGAATGAGCAGTTTCCTTGTTCTACTGTATAAGTTTGCTCGTTGTTCTAATCTTCAATGATATACAGCTTCAGGGAGCCGAAATGGTGAAATAATTTCTCAACTTAACCTGGCTTTTTATGTTCACTGTATCGAAAATGAACGAGGAAAAACTGTCTCTAAAACTCCAAAGAGAAACATTTTATCGAAAGCAACTCAACTAAAATGCATCGTCCGCATAGTGTCACTGATCGGACGATGCCTTTACTCGGTCACGCAAGGCTTTAAATAATCAGCTAAAGGTGGCAAACAATGGAAAGTACTGCAACTGAAGGTGCCATTTACTCTTCGAGACCACACCAGTCACTCCATCTGCCTCCCAGCACATTTTGCGTAAGATGTGCTAGTTACAGACTTCCGTTTATACAATATTACGTTTCAATAAAAGAAGAATGAGATCCTTGTGTTCAGGACTAGTTTAACCTGTAATCTTTATCCACAGGAAAGTATTGCTGTAAATTGAAATAATCCTAAGCGGTATCAAATTGACTAATCGTGGTTTTTATTGCGGAGCCGATACGAAAGACTTAGAACACAATGGCTAAGAACAAAATGTTTGGAGATCTTCTAGATTTCTAAATCCAAGGTACCTCCCACTCTTAACTGAGCGTATTCTAGACCTAAGTTAATTTCTCAAAGTCTAGATACAAACAGATAATTTATCTGTTTTCATGACTTAACTAGGGTTACATGAATGGTACAAAATATAGTTATTATTCACCCATGCCGCTACTCGGTACAAGTCAGGAAATGCGAATAATGAGTAATGTTATTAGTATCTGTTGTAATTACCACTGCAGTATGATTGCCTGATAAGCCTACCCAAATTAAATGTCTCCACTAAGTAATACTTTAACGATCATATACATTTCTGTTTTCCCTGGGTTTGTTTTAGTTGGCCGTGTGTGAATATTGACTATATGGACTTCTGAACATTCCGTGATCGATATAATATGAAATATCTGTATAAAAAACTCCGCTTCTCTGTCTGACGTTTGGGCCATGTGGTGCGTTCAGGCCGGTTTATAGAAGTCATCCTATGTCAGCTCGGTTCTCACACGCTGTTTGGTTGTAGTTTACTAGAAACCAATGTGTTCTCATACAGTTCCTCAAGTTACACCCATTTTTCAGCCAACTGGTTCATAATTTTAACGTATTGCGTAAAACTCTAAATTGATTTGGCTTTTCCGAAGGAATTTTATGTTCACAAGATAATCCAAAATACTACGTAGCGGATACTTTACATTCGATTGGGTCAAGCCTGAACACTCACCTGTCGGACCGTTCGCCAGCAAGTGACTTTGTGTGCTATGATCCAATATCAATATATCGTAGAGGGCCTTGGCCAGAAATGTGTGGTCGATTTCTAATGGTGTGGTATAATGCAAACGCTTGTGTTCCATTCGGACAGGACAGCCGTTGACCAACACAGGATAGTAGGGAATCGCCAGGGATTCGGTCAGAGTGGCGATGAGGTTGGCCAAAGAACATTCAGTCACACTGACAATCACTTGAACTCCCAAATTCACCTGGTTCCACACTAGATAGTTCGGTTGTTGGGTAAGAGAAAACTTGATGGAGATTAAAATTGTTTTTTCTCTCGCGTATTTGGATCTGTCGAAATAATGAGAGATGTTATAACATGCACAGCTGACTACCCTTTAGATAATATGCGACCGATGACTGAGGCCATCTGGTAATTGCGCTGTTCAGAGAATGGTCAGGATATTTAACACCTTCTAGCTGTCATAGACCTTATATGAAATACGTGTAGCTCTTGTTCTTTACAAGCTGTACTTTCATTTACGCACAGCAACTTCTCAGTACCAGAGGCTCAAGTGATTCTTATCGACTGTGAGTGCGTTTCCAAGCTTCTGATTTTCACACGGGCCTACAAGTTCGTTGCCACTTCTCTTATGTTGCCAGCATACACAGAACATCGTTGGATACCGTTAGATATAATATGAACATGTAAGTAGTGAAAATATATCTTGAAATGGAAACCGTTTTTTACTTCCTTCGCTGGCACTGAAATTATTCGGTCAGCATGATCCTGAACATTTTCCAGCAGACCACGTTCGGATAACTGGGTAGATTAATGTAAACAACTGCGTGGTAAACGCTCGTAGGTATTTCAGTATACTACAGTGAACTGTCTGATCATTCTCTCAGGATAACACTGAGAATAAATTTGCTTGTAATAACTCTAACCATTGACCGTTTGGATAAGGAGGGCCCAATGGCAGGTTATAAATGAGCTGGGAGCAGCCCACTACCATCACACTGCATTCTGGGACGACAACTTTGAATAAATTACTCACTCCCGTTCATTTCCATCCAAATTCATGAGATGAAATAGCAACGCATTTAGCCGTATAATTCTAGCTGGTCGATTGTCATGTTAGAGGAATCCTCGCACTGCCCAGTCCAATCTTACTTACTTAGTGTATGTATTCATCTACGGTAAATTGAGTTCTCTTCTTGTTTCGGAGCTTTTCTTGTTTATCATTCTTTCGGGACCCAAATTCGCGTTAGAAGCTCGATCACAAACAGAACTATATTCGCGAGGAAACATGCACATCCCTTCTGCGACCACGTACTGTAGTTTTTAGTATATATCCACTGCCAGCAACCCGCTTGTGGTCAAAAATTTCGTAGATGATACTCAAAGTCCTCGGTATCTCCGTCCTGGCTATGCCTGCCTTCCACACCCGAAAATAGATTAGCAAATAATTTGGTTACTGCAGATCAACATTCCGAGCGTGATAGAGTTTCGTGGCCTTAGGTTAACTGGAAACTGAATGAATGAGCGGCGTTCAACAGCCGTCACGCAATAGATGGGTACTGCAAAATAATTCAAAACTATAACGTAACCCATTCACTCTGTGTAGACGTACACGAGTTGTGGACGTGGTTCGTGCCTGGTGCATCTCCGGTTGAGAAATATCAATCTGTTCCCTCTCCTTGTTGTCCACCTGTGCATTATCCCTGATAAGACTATCATGAGCACTGCTTATGAGCAATTTTGGCTGAGCGTTTAGCGGTGATTAGCCGGTCTTTCGTGATATAAAACCAGTTGTATGGTAGTTAACCCATTCAACTCACAAGCATGGGGTCCGAACGGTGATATTAATTCTATGGTCATTTATTCCGCTAGATTGTTCTGTACACAGAACGGAGCATGTTCAGGTAACCGAATCGAACTGGCCAGATGTTTAGTTAGTGCACAGTTAGGTGTTGCTCGGTGAACTTAGACATATTGAGTGAGGCGGTGCATTTTAAAGCAGACTGAAATACGCACACTGTTCAAGAAAACTACAGTCTCCGCGGCTGACGGTCGTCACGGACGATTATGATATTCTCTGCGTGCAGTCGTTTTGAACATCACCTCTTGCCCAAAACTGAGTGATTTTGGGCAAAGATCACTCAATAAAGTGACATGTTCGTTTAAATCCCAGCATGAAAATTTGACTCACACCATCGAACAAAAATCGATCACGTAAAACACATCTGTGATTCAAAGTTACACATGCGCTGTCGTGGTTGTGTTGAGAGGGCTGAGATATCGCAGTGGGCGGTTACGAGTGAACGTTAGGTCTAGTGAACGAATGAAGTGACGGACTATCTGTATGCCTTGGATAATGGTTTACCATAATGGTAACATTCGCTTTTCGCAGTGAGGCAACAGACCATACGGCACTCTAATCCTGTCTATAGGGACTGCAAAAAAGATGTTCACTTCGTGAAGTGCCCGTTGAATTCAGAGCAATAAACCATACTGAACAAAAAACTCCATTAATATGTTTTTGAGATCATCAAGTAAACTATCGGAAAAACAAGTTGCTAGATGCAAACCGTATGCAACGGGTTAAACTTTCTTGTTTTCTGCTTTTACCTGCTGTCAGAATCATAGGAACAGATCAGGTGTAGTGAAAGTCTACTCTATTCACCGCTTATCCAAAACCCAACACAATAGATCTAACAGGGAGCCAATCAAAACGTCGCGTTAAAGATACTACATCAGGAATGGACGAACAGTCTCAGTGTTACACCTTCCGCCATTCGCTAATTTCTTTGTATTTTACCAATTAACTTACTGCTTGTGACTTTATATATGCCAATACTATTAATCAAGGACAGACAGCCGTACATCCATAAATTCGACCTCTTGTTTCAAGAATAAGAACTGCTTACTGCAACCAGCGCGAGGTCCTCCTTCTTACTTGTATGGGAAGTTTCTATTCTAATACGATTTCTAGGACTATTCGGAGTCCCTACTTCTGAGTGTTACATCAGGGTAATTGAGTTGACCTGAATGAGGGAGAATGGTGGCATTGTTGGCCCTCCTTGGCTATCAGATCGAAGTATTACCGAAGATTTTCACCTCCATTTTCTACCCAAAGGGATGTTCACCCTTAAGAGACTACACGCTCCAATGTATAGTGGCAATTGGTTGATCTTGAACGTCAAAATTGCATTATTTGGCGACCTGCAGTCCATCATCTAGCCAAATCGATGTGTTGTGGTCCGAAGAAACTTAACCAAACGATGGATGATACCTATCCGTAGCACACCGCTATTAATGAAAAAGTCTACTGAAAGTAGTTGCTTGCATAGGTAGAGAATGAACACTGGTAGTACCGGCTGTCAGACTCCTTCCAGTTGGTGCACGCTTTGCGACAAATCGGGCGAGATGTTGTAATACTCCAGGTATAATACCATGGTACGTATATAACCAAACCGGTACACGGTTAATCTTAATATAGAAAATACATGCGACGGAAACAAGTGATTTCATCGAATGAATTCTAATCTGCGCTGACTTCCATCACTCAAGTAGAAAACCAGTTGATAAATTCAGCTAGCTGGCTTATGAACGTGTCACGTACGTAGTAATTAACACTGTCATTTGCGAGCATGTGGGGTACGCGCCTGCCACACCTGTCACACCTTCTTGTAGGCTGGCTAAAACCACATTATCCAGCGAGGTAACACTAAGCTGCTTACTCTGAATTGACGCGAGCCCACCCTGGCTATCAGACTTTGTCACATGCCAGCTTGCGGAAAACCAAATAATCTTATATGTGACCATGTTCGAACCCTCTACAATCGTGCCTTGCTTTTAACCGATCTTTCTTCCAACCTTTGACGAACGCTCGAACATCAGCGTGACGAGAAGTTTGTCTGTACTTTCGGTATATATTAGTTGGCGGGGGGTTCAATTAATCAGCAGCCATTTTAAGCAATTAACCAAAAACGCACGATTCGATGCACGTACGAAACCGTCTCTTGATATGTAGTCGCACTGAAAACAAGTCTTCTGCGACTGGTTAAAATTATTCACTGCTCTAACTCCTTTAAAAAATAGTTACCGAGACAAATATAAGTTAAACTTAGACGACAGCATCTTGTACACTATGATACTATGCGTATTCACGATAAAGATCTCTTTTCGGATGACCTTAGGACTATTTTTGACCTATGGCGTGGAACCAAAATTCCGTTTGCAGCAAGATTAAACATACAAAACTTATACCAACACTCCGCTGAGAGCACTAATGGAGTTGCGACACGCGCCTTCCAGTTTAACCCTGACTATAGTTACAAGTAGGTACCTCCCAGTGGATTTGCAGAATGGATGGAAATCCAACACTCATTTGTCGCCTGTGATGATAATTGATCTAGGGAGCTCTTGTTTTCTGAAGAGAAAACAAAACTATCATAGGACAAAGCTTGCTGACTCGCTTGATAGACTGAACAGACAGAAGGCATCGCAAACTTCTGTTCAGCTATAACGTGTTCGGAAGTTAGCCAAATCAATTGTAGCACGGAACACTAGTGTACAAAATAGAAAATTGGCCGCCTGTTACTTATGTGGTGTCGAACACAGTTTCCTGATAAACTATCGTCATTTGAAAGCAGGTAACGATACTGATTGTAAAATTGATCATCTAGTTCGCGTTCCCCCCCCCCCCACTGCCCAGAACATCCAGCTCAGTTATGAAATCCAATGAAGCTGGAAAAAATGAAACGGACAAATTATTCTGTGTGAACTCAAGTGCATCGGTTAAGCGGAGGACCGAAATCACTTCCAGCTGAAGGTCAGGTAGTCATGCTAGGGATCGACACATGAGCGGTTGTTAGGCAACAACTGACCAACACTCTCCCATGTGTTGACTTCTAAGCCACTTTTGCATACATTCACAAACTTGCACCGTATCGGACCCATGTAAAGATTCAGTGCGTAAACTCTTAAGCTCCCTATGTTCACCATGCAGAATAATGGTCTCGACTTGCTTGACGGTAGTTGACTGTGGCAGATACTTAATCTGCTGCAATTAATTAGAAAAATAGAAACTTCGATACAGTTAATGATAGTCTTCATGAAGTCGATGGATTCTTAGCCTAGTCTGGTAATCCGACGTAGTAATCAGAGTAGGTTTTATGATACATGGTCCTTACCTTCTGCAAACCGCCCCAGTGCTAGCAATCCGATTCATTTTCCTCATTGAGCAACGCCTACCGTTCCATTTCAAAAACTAAACAGACTCACAGATAGATTCGGTGATTATCAACTGACTGTAAACCAGACTTCTGTTATCCAATTTTGTTACATAACCACGATAGGGGAAATATACACCAAAATCAGTGGTAACCAAAAGTTTACCAAACTGAACCATTTCTATTCACAAATCGAACTAGGTGAACTTTCACGAGTCTGTACAACTTTCGAAACACACACATGGGACCATCTCAGCTCAACTGCCTATCGGCACTGTTGCAGGCCAAATTAGTTTGATACAGTTGAGTTATTTGGACAGTAGTTATCAAATAAACTTTGTATGTAGGTTTAGGAAAATAGGGCTTACCAGCGCGTGCCGTGAATTCGGAAACGGAAACTTGTAACTCTGATACGTTATTGGCCAATTCGGGGGGCACAGAGATCCGTATAGCTTGTAACAATCTTGGTTTCAACTGTTCCACAATACTGGTCAGATTCCACCTTGTAACATCCAAGGTTGAGTCATGAATGATACCTAGAATACCCGTTAGAAGTAACAAAGTATTTTGGCTAGACTTCATTCACATATGTTAGGAAAAGATATTTCATTGACAATTTTGTTCTTCTTCAGATTATGAAATTCTGTACAACAGCTTATTTGATCTCATGTAGATTTACCGTGACCTACATATAAGACATTCCTCTCACTCCACAAAAGTGCAAAATTTATAGAAGGGAATGATCGGAATACAATAATTGGGATCTATTAATCCAGTGGATTTACAATGTGCGACAAAACTGTAACGCTATTCAATAGTTGGCAAAATACCCTTTTTTGTATACAACTTGATGAGATGACTACATGGCATAATAACGAAAAGTCGTTTGACTGTCATCTTTTCTTGATGAATTAATGAAGAGGCTGCAAAGTAGTTCGCTATAAAACTTTAAATCCACTTCAGTGTGTGGAACTTAATTTCGCACCTCCATTCTGCTTCGGGTTTTCGATGTATCGTCTCGGGAAGTTGTACACAGACGGAACAAGGTGGGTTGGACTCTGACTCCCTAATTCTAGCCTCAAAGTCTTCTCCAGAACTGTCAGGTGGTCGTACAGTCTTCGCGCAGGTGACGCAGGAGATGATAATCGAAACCTTTTCAGTGTGCGTGTAAGTGTTGGAATTTTGTTCACTATGTAGAATAGTCAATTTGTACATGTTTGCAGTAGAAAAGTACTTCTCAAACCAGGTCCGTCATTGACAGTCGTGTTGAAGTACACTTCATCATTTTGAAGGTGGTACCATCACCGTCTCTTGGCCTCAGCGCTAGATAAACCAAATGTTTTCTTGTAACTAAATTTTAGAAGATCTCTTTATGACGCCTGCAAGATCTGAGTCTCCAATTGCCCTAACCAACGCTGGATGTGTCCATGAGTTAACACCTTTGATCTTTGCATTTTCCACAATTCTGTGAAAGGTATTCACCCAACATCTTTTGTATGATTATCCGGAGGGTGTTCGGCGCAAAATTTCCTTTCAACTCCGAACGAGTCTTTCTTCTGTCAGATGTCTATCGAAAGATCACTTTTCTCTCACAGATTATATTGAAAACTGTTCTTTTTATTTAACTGTAGAGATGGATCTTTGGGGGAAACGGCTACTAACATGTCTCGATCCCTGAAGTCTCTTGGTGGTCTGCCATACGTTCAACGGCTTCCGTCTACAGATCACAGTTGCCTTTTTCCTGTTCAATAAAGGTTGCATCTCCTGGCAAGAGTAATTAGAAATGGTTCATTTTTATTTACCCCTTTGACTTGACAGCAAAATTACTTCGTATTTAACTTTGGATTATCATTCAAATTATGCGGCACTCACAATCCAGAGTATATGGGCATTTCGACTGAAACGTGTTCTGTGTCACGTGCTGCATTCGACTTGTATGTCCTGTGCTTTCGTGTTCGGAAGATGTAGGTTATGGGAACCCAGAGATGGTCTAATAGTGTACCATTATGGTCATTTTATCAACAACTTTGAGTAACTCATTAGAAACGGACCCATGTCGAGTACTGTCTCATTCGTGTGATCCATAATTATCTCAGCTGCAAAAATGGAGACTCCTCGATATATCGCGTCAATATTTCCTGCAAACTATTGAATACTCTTTTGGTTTCGTCGTGGATATGCTTCGAGTGGCCCCTCTGTAGTGGTAGCTTCATTATGTTTCACGTTCATGGACCGACGTTCAGTCGCTGTATCACTGGATCGTAAACGCACTGCACTGACCACGTGATCTGAGTACAGTCACGCAGATGAGTACTACGATTATCAGTATTTGTGCTTTGAAAACTGACAACAGCTTATTATTGAGATGAGTTTACTAAGCAAACTATTTGGCTGTAGAAGTAGAGGCGCTTCGGAGGGTGAATCTGAGATCTTGGAAACAGAATGAAAGTCGGT
>JTDE01001801.1:56026-74511 GCA_014338405.1 Paragonimus skrjabini miyazakii | reverse complement strand
TCCAAATTGGTGAACAACTCACTATAGCAAATCCCCGGCATGTTTATCAAATAACAGATTTCCCATACTAAACCAGATTGCAAATGCACACGTCAGTCTGATTCCAATCCACTTTGTCGATGAAGTGTGTAAATCGTATGAAATAGATGACGCTAGTGTACAACCCTGCTGTCACTGCAAGAGCTGTGAATGACTTCGAGTATTTGCCGATGAACAAGTAGAAACTTTGTTCGTAGCTTGAAACAGTTAAATACTGCAGGGCATTCACTTCTGCTCTCGATGTACAAAGTGTGTTGTTCCGAACAGTAATGTACAACAGCAGGAACTAGTTAGTTTCCCGCACCACCAATAAACTAGGCAATCTTTAAATTTTGTGTTCCATTCAATTTAAGGTTTACCTGTAGGACAAGCATACATCTACAAATCGAATGACATACTTTAATAAAAAAATCAACAGATATACCGAAGGGGCTAATCAAAAGTGGAATTCGGACGAGATTTGTAATCCATTGTTACACATTTGTCAGAGAGTGGTCATGGGGTGGACTGAAAGTAATCGTTTATTATGATTAAATATAGTCAAAATAACCAATTCCTATGATTTGTTGCAGCTCTGTTGATTTCTAATCACTGATTACCACATTGCGTTTAAATACAACTTAAAGTTACTTTGCACCTGCTTTGGGTTTATCAGACAGTCAGAAATTACACGCTGATTGCTTATTTTTGATAATTTCTGTATTTTTGCACGTTTTACTTACTGTGACAGAGGAAAGAGGGGTTGGTAATGAACACTTCTCTCAGACATATGCTGATTGTAGTCCTTAGTCACACTGATTTGGTTTAGAGGAGGTCAGTACACTTGACATCAGCTTGCCTCAAGGAGCCACTGGAATGTTGCCGGGATGATGGTCAGAGGTTTTAAAATGCGTAAGTTCTAAATTCTGTCAGACCCGCCTCTCTTTTGTTAGTTCCACAAAAATTCCCCAGATAGCCACAGGGATTTGACGGACAGTCCAGACACCTATGAATTAGTGGGTTCCACATATTTTGAGCAAACACACGAGGACTTTCAGTTAGTTTTTCTCTCTGCAGACATGTCATGAATCAAGTTTTAACTGCTTGGGGAATCTACAGCTGTCAATAACACAAACTTACAATACTTTGAATGCACTGAATTCTCTCCACCATAACTTGTAAGTCACAAGTTGGTCAGAAGAGAACGACCGTTTGCTATTTTCGGATGCGTTATTCACATACACAACCACAGAATATATTCTGTGCTTGCTTTATCGTGAACCAACGTGGACCGGACAGTGTTTATGGTTCACGAACTTCATACCAACTGCCCATAAACGGACACTTGTGAAAACACTTTTTTATCGACCTCATGTTCTCTGCATCCCGAAGACAAACTGATGAACAGGAAGAACATCTAATCAGCACGTCGGGATCAAAAACTATCTTGGGGCCAAAGGAAGTGAGCCTTAAGGGAACATAAGTGATAAAAAGGTTTCAAACAAGAATAAATAAACATTTCCCGAAGCGGCTAGCAAATAATATGACTCAGGTGACCATATAAATCGATAATCATCCCCATTAGGTCTCTTCATCTATTACCATACATGTTAGGGACAGGCCATTGCCTAAACTCAACTTCACCATGCAATACGACTGAGCATTGCAGGAATTATCGATGGCTCAAATTCATGGAAGTCTTAATAATTCCAAGATGTCGACCATAATTGTGTGCGCAAAAGCAAGTTACTCTAATACTGACATTGTCGTGGTTTTACTACGCATGTAGGGATGTTCGTTCTTTTGTTGACAATTTATATTACATTGTTACATAGATTTTTGTAGTCGTTATGTTAGACGTTAAGCGATTGATGAGAATGTGAAAAATGGATCCTTAATTTAATACACGTTTGACTTAATTGTCATAGCTACCGAACTGTCTTGTTGAGATGAAGGTTGTTTGACCAGTGTGTTGTAAATATACAAGGTAGTTTGCTAACACAGTTAACTGCTAATTTTTATCATAGGAAAACGTGTAAGCACACTTTACGAAAGTAACTCACCAATTTTAATGACCGTTGGTTGAACATATTGTGAAATTGAAAGACAAATAAGGATTAAACACTTCTGTCTAAAGAGCATGTTTCATAATACAAATACCAACTGATTTTTATGCCAGCAGATTTTCAGGTGGGTACCATTTATAGTAATCGGGAGTTATTTTGTGACCATTTCTTCCTGTATCACATGTTTCACTATTCAATTACCATTCCCCCTCCCTCAGCATATAAAACTTAGATTGATGTAACACGATAGACTTATTCAATTGTTAAGATGGAATATTTAGTAAAACGATTTGCACAATCGAATACGAAGTCGTGTTCACAAGCATGCGTACCACACACTATCTATTGGGGGGGAGGGGGAATATCCCTCTCTAGTAGAACGACACCCTCTATCTAGGGCGATTTGTCCACCATCTCTCCGATTTGTATATAGTGAGATGTACTAGAGGACAAACTGTCTGCTATCACTTGTGACACAAGAAGAGTGCAGTCACTTAACACGAAAAAAAGCAGACGTACGATAAAGATGAACGTCATCTAACTTAGTCAGAGTTGATTTCATCTACACTGACAAAACTGAGAAAAGAAGTTTCCTGGTATCTGTTCGCAAAAATCGATTCTGTCTAAAGTGACTGTGAACATAGGGAGCTGAGGCCGTTCATAGGGATAAACAGTTTTCTTTATTCCAAGTCAACAATCAGCCAGAAATTATAGTAATTCACTACACACCTAATAAATCATGGACGACGAGGTGTAGTCCTGGCCACCTGTTCTAGAGTTGAGTTTACTAAACTTCTGTCCAGACAAATCCGGTTTTCTGGAAGGGAGGATTTAAAATGGCAACTTTGCGGTAATAAGGTTTTATATTACATTACAGTTTCCTTTCGAGAAGTGTTAGTAAGGCGGAAGTTTCTGTTCCCCAAAAGTGAAGCCCCATAGGTTGCTGTGTAATTGGTCAAACTTGTAGGAATGAATAAATCTGTTCGCAAAACAGGATTTTAAACTGAACATATGTTTCAGTCGTGGAGTCATCGATTGGAGCAAACTGGACCGTTTGCATTGTCGAGACAGTCGGCCAACCTGAACATTGCTCACAAGCGAATGCGGCTGTTTGTTTACATGTGATGATACTGGTGTCGCTAATAGGAGGTCAGTGGCACAATGATCAACACGGTTGCCTTGTGAAAGCGTGGTCGGCGTTTTAGTCCCGGCTGTGGCAACGATATACACTACTGAGGAGTTCCAACAAGAACGGAACTCTTAGAAATGAGCCAATTGAAAAGCCTCTCTAAAAGTGGCAGCTGTAATCAGCTGAGTGGTGTCCAAACCACATAAATTAAATTCATTTCTTTTCAAACTTTTAATGACTTTTCTGTTCTCAGTGATAATCTACCTCTAAAACCCCGTTTCATCTAGGCTATCTACTATTTATGAGATGGTCTCTGTTCATTGTTTTTGTGAACTGGTGAGTTGAGTTACCAAATCGGCCGGTCGAGTTCAAGACAGAAATACATTGTGTACACCGCGACAGGTGAATATCTAACAGCTTACATACTCACACCTTTAGCAAATGAAGGACTAATAACATAGTAAGATTGTGTTGTCCCTATAAATCACTGGACTACAACTATCGGCTGCGGTTGCAGAAGAACTGTTGATTCAGTTTCGCAGTTAAGTCAAGAGTGAAAATGTTGGATTTGTGTAGAAGTCGAGGTAAATAGGAACCCACTGAAGAACAGTAAGGCCAGCTAAGCGCAATGATTCCACTGAGACTTAAATAAAAATGTAGGATTAAGACGGTAGATTGTATCAGACAGAATATTTGTTGTGAAATTTATGTGCATTGATGAACAATATCTCCACTGGGCGAATACACGGATCCACCGACTGGGTGGAAGACTTTAAACGCTTGATATAAAATAATCGCTGTCTGACTTTACGACACACATAGTTAACACAAATTGTCCATGTCATAGCGTTACTTAACTTAGGCTTTAGACATTTACTAGAAAGAGGTTGAGACAGAAGTTTGTTATATACATGATGCGTATACAGTGGAAGTTCCTTGTATTGTTTCCATTTCATAGGCGGGAACAAAATGTGAACAATTCTGGATGTTTTAAGAGGTAGACTGCCGGATATCGGCTAACTTGATGTTTCAAGCATATTATCCAGCAAAACGAGTAGAGGAGATTGAGTTCAGGGTTTCCTACTCAATACCATATCATCAGCATGTCTTGTTATAAAATGTGGTATTGAATTGACGTTCGTGCTGTATAAATGAGAACAAGAAAGGAGAGAGTATAATACTCCGTAGAACGTCAGCTCTGACCATCGTAGTGAATAAATTAGCTGTAATAAGTAAAATGATTGCGTAATAGACCGATGGTTGAGGATCGAATGCCAGCTTCACTGAGGACCTAAAGCAACCTTTTTCTGTCAACGTTCTGAACTATCACTATAGTTAAGGAAACATATATGAGCAGCTCTGAGTCTTCTATCAGGCAACAACTCAATGAAGTAACGAGTTAAACACACTCGATTAATCGATTCTAAGGCTTATCAGTCGAATTAAAGTTGGGTTTCCAGATGGCCAAGGCTTTGTGTCGACAAAACATCTGTCCAGGAGATACACATTGTAACTTAACATAGGAACTCAGTCTTGTAATAATTTTCCAGTGGCGATTTGCGCGTGATGTTCTGAAACTAATAACCGTGACTTATTTATGATATTAAGAATTGACTTCGAAAATTTCTATTCCAAGTGGGGCACAGTTTAACGTCTGTCATGGATAACTGGCTCAGTACAACCTCCCCACTTATCCTCTGTGATTCCTACTAGTGCGCTTTCTTCTGCGGTTCTCTCCACTAACCTAGAGGTAGTTCGTTATCCACGTCGGTTTTGATTTCCCTGATTGACATTTCCCGTATTCACCACCAAGACTCGTCATAAACAACGTCAAATCAACGCCTGTTTCAAGATCTTTTAGTTGTACTCCAGTCTTCCATTCCCAATGAAATGCTTATTCAATATGTGAGTGTTAGTCACCGATTAACACTATTACCCCGTTGATTAGTAATATTCACCAAACCAACCTGTAAATAATTTGAGAATTCAAATTTATCGAAATCCGATCAGATATGGGAAAAAATACAATCCCCACAAAGGGGACTGATAATTCTGTAAAAAATATTTTTGTTACCTAATAAAAGACTACAACTCTATATGGTAAATTATTGTTGTCTTTGGTCCTTCATCAATACAAAATATTAAGGAAAATCAATCAAAATGAACTGTATTAACATAAAAATCGAACAGATTGCATATTAAAACAAAATATAACAATTATGGGAATAACTGATGATCCAGTTTTTCTTTCAGTTCATTTATCATTTCATATTCGTTACAGACACATCAAACAAGATTGAAAGTGACTAATGTTCTATATGTTAAATTTTCTCGGACCGGCGTATTTGTGGAATATTTTATGAGAAGATGAGAGTACAGGTAGCATTATCATAAAAGTTGATGGGATGGAATTGATACGTTTAATCAGTTAGAGCTACCTGATCAAGCATTGGGAAATAATTATACTTAGAGGAGGATTCTATGAATACTAATATTTAACGATAAATCCAATAAGCAGCATGTTTGCTAAAACAGGTTGTTTTAGCCAACGCAGAAAATCGAATAAGACATTAATAGGGCACTATGAGCATGAAGGATGACCAGAATTTGATAGAGTCAGTTACTTGACGGATTTCGACCTGGGTGCTACGATAATCCTATCAGACTTGGGCGAACTTCAATCATTCAGGCTTTTCACGTTTATTAGGAATGTGAACCATGCCTAAGCATTTCACTGTACATTTTTAGGTGAGGAGTTGTAAACTGATCCACAATTTCTATCAGTGTAATCTTACAGAATGGAACACCGATTATTGTTAGTAAAGTAGGTAGGCCTAACAACACAATCGATGTGTTCGTGTTTCCAATACTTCAGCAATTTGCGGTATACTCTACTGACAATTTTAAGTCGAGTTCAGTATTGGAATGAGCAAGTACTCGATGATTCGTCACATCAATTCAATACCTCCCATGTCCTATACAAACAAGGAGTTCGTGCTACCTATCCCATAATTAGCACGCTACGCGAACACTAACGAAAGAGCTTCATACCGTCATACAGTTTTGTTGTGTACTAAATCAATCAGGTCCTCAGCAGCAACAAGAAAATCTGCTCCCAACATGGTCTAGCGTTGTCGAGCGAAATCACAAAAAGCACTATACCGAAGTGAATGCCGGTTCAGATATTGCAATTTATTGGGCCATCGACCCTGAGCATAAGTTTACCATCCATTGTTCAATGGATCGTTGCATACCATCGAACGGTCTTTCCTAGTTTCCACCTAATCAACAGAATCGCCACCTTGCGTCAAGTAGACAACAATTCCAGCGCCTATTTATTCTTACCCAATCGGACTTATTGTATTATCGAGGGCATCAGTTACTACACTACGTGCTACAACCATGAAAACTAACAAAAGTTTATTTGAACACGACTTTTATGACTATGGACACATTGTCCGCCAGCGTCGTGATTCTCCACACTTGTAACACATGTTGTTACGATCCATCTCCGTCTTCCTCCAAATGTCGCTAGTATTTCTGCGGTCATAGTTTTCATTATGATTGGAAGTTCGTTAATCTCATTTGCGTTATTGGCTTTAATCCTGTTGGCCGTCAAGGTGTTTCCGATTGGTGGCTGAGATTTCTCATCAGTCAACCCTTCCGAAGCCGTAATTCGAGCGCACAGAAACACAGCTAACTTCTGATAGACTTCCGATGACATACCCTCCATAAACTACATGCGTTGTTTCGAATCCTTGTTCAACTCTCAACAACACCGCTGATAGCAACATGACGTGGACTACGATGTTATCTCTCAAGCCAAACTGATCACGATGAACCACTGCATCATTTCGGAAAGGTCAACAAAACTGCGAATGTAGATCACTCCAACTTTTTCGACGTAAGTGTGGCTATTTCAACAATTATTTCAACTCGGATGTTTGTCTGACTACTCATAAACAGCAAATTTTCATCGTCTATCATCACCACGCAATAACGTGCTTCACACCGGCTTCGAATGTCATAAAATAAGGAAGGCTATTTTCCGGGATGAATCTTCGTACACTCCACGTACAGTGACTAATATCAAGATGCGACATCTTGTTGAAACCAAACGTAATCCATTATTCTTGGTACAAGATCTTACTAGTGATCTAATAAGTCTAATAAGACTTTCATTTGTGAATCTTTTTGCCAAGGAAAAAACTCTGACAAGCCCCGTCCTAACAATCCTTTTTCATACCACAGACTTCGACGCTATGGTATGTTGTCATCGACCGAAGGAACGTGAAGTGAACAGTGCAACACCCACGTGACCTAGCGTGAGAAAAGCTGTTTGCCAGAGCGGTGGCTATTCAACCGAAAGGCGCTCATACAAATAGTGCATATTAACCGAACAAAGATTTTAACAGTTGAGTTTTAGGAAAATTAGTTAAGGTCATCCGATGAACATGCAGGATAGAGAAAACGGCTGAATTGTTAATGCACTTTGTTATTGTATTTTGTGTGAAAAAATAATAGAAATCAATTGAGAGTCAAGGGGACCTGCTGTATCATAGTGTATTCTCATAATAGATTTTACGAACTCATCAAAGAACATGAGACTAAACAACATTGGCCACGACGTTACGAGTAAATGCATTCTGTTGGAGATCAAGACAAGGGAATCAGTACTGAGGTACGATGCATATAAAGTTGCTTTTGATTGCAGTTTTTGCGTTTAGACGGAATTGTCATCCAAACACTTTCGAAAAGAAGTGCTGGACCCGACATTCGTGTTGACCACTTCACTAGCGACATAACACTATATATGACCAAATATTACTATGTGGTCTCTGAGTCACATTTGTTTGTGGATGATGGTTAGATTTCACGATAGAGGTCAACATCATAAGCTTACATGTTGTACCTGGTAACATTTCACTGCATCTTGACAAGTGCACCCTGTAGTTAAATCCCCATATAACTAAACCAAACAGTTCGCCTGTATGTTATACAGTAAAGTCACACAAAGTAATAGAGTAGTATTTAGAACACACATACCAGTTGGATATGACTGCGTTACGGTTGTAATGGCAAGCTGATGAACAACTCATATTGCACCTTTTGATATGAAGGGCCTCCGCGGATCGAAGCAGTCGACTGTTGCCAGTCTCGCAAACGATTTGAAATGTCACGATATCTTTTACTTGGTGATGTGTATCCAAAAGGTGTTGAGTGGTTAACGAAACTGACCGTTGACTTTGTGTTGACTAGGTAATCGACGTGACACTTTGATCCGTCAGGCGTTCGACCCACTTCGGATCAGGTCCTGTCACTTGAGGACGCAACTACCTCCTTGGTCGGCCGAGCTCCCACATTTGAACTGGTGTGTACAGCTTGATTTTGCTTGGAGTGACAAGGCCTCTCTAACCGGGGGTGTTGGGATCTACGTTCTGGTATAAGTGACGACTGTCATGGCTGAGTTAAAATGTATCGTAATGCACAACTTGACTGTCTAATGAGCGTTTTGCCTAAGTGCTTTCTAAGTTGCTCCAGAAATAAGTTTTGTTAGAAGGTAATTTGATAAATCAAGTGGCAAGGAAATCACTTGAACCCAAAAGCTCACAAAAGCCATAAACATACGGCCTGCAGAAAATGATTAATGATGGTATATACCACAGAGACCTATCCTCAACACGGTCGATTCATCTCCAAATGAACTAGCTGACTGATTAGTGAAGTCGATGAAACCGAACAAGGAGGCTGTTTCATTTTATACAGTAAGGAACAGTTTCATAATGTCTCGTTTATTGTTAGACCAAAACACAAAGCCACAGTGGACTTCCAATCCATTTTTACCAACTTCCTTCTGCCAGGCGCTACCATTAGTACCATCACGCTAATGGAGGACAAGTAGATCCATATAACTATTACACTGAGTTAAAACGGATAATGTTATTTTGCTCCTCAAACATGAAGTTCTTCGTCATCTGGAATAAAAAAACGTTTATACCGTTTCGGTGACTAACCCATTCGAATATTTTCTATCTTACGTCTTCATCTCATATCTGCGGCAGCAGTCACAGTCTCAGATTACAAGTGCGACACTATATCATCAATATTGGTATGATGTCTTAGTAATGGGAGAAAACAACGAAAAGAAATTACAGTTTGCCTTGCATTTCAAACGGTTTCACTCGAAAGTAAGGCTCATTTCTGAGATGAATGTGTACATCATGTTTCTTGAACCGAAGTTTTCCCGCCGCATCGATGGCAAAGGTTCAAGGTCGGTGTACCGGAAGAACACGTGGAACGCGTAATAGCTGCATTTTGACAGTTTTGTCTCTGGTTTGATATAAGTTGAGCGTTGTTAGAACACTGTTGCACAGAGCACGTGACTTATGTACTGCAGATTATCTGCAATCGGAGTACGTATTGCTGCCGAATAACTTCGGAGATACCGGTCACCCCGATAGTTTTATCAAGAAGTGTCCGAAGCTTCTTGCTGCAAGTGAGATACCGTTTGATGCATCAAAGATGGATGTTTTTCGGCAGCTGCCCTTTCAGGGTGATTATCAGTTATTCACTGCTGTGACAGTGAACTCAACTCCAGCTGAAGTGTATGTTCTCAATGCTGTTCTCTCTCTATCTCCCTGTGATTTCATTGTTTGACCTAAAGGCAAACGGTTCGATTTAGATTCATGGACAATTAACTGCAGTAAACACCGGTAAAGATGCAACGAAGTTTCACGAGGCAGATCGTACAAACTTGTGTAGTTGACTCTCCTCGTCCAGTTTACGTCGATGGGACTACCGGCTGGAATTAACATGACAACTATTAACTTATTCCGAGTGACCGAGTGAATTCAGCGTTTCTCATGAGCAAATTTAACTAATCGAACACATATAGTGGTTCGGCCATACACACTACGAGGTTAATGGCACGCTGAGTAAAGTCGTTGTCTCCTAAGAATAGGGATCAAATCTCAGTAGTACCTAAACTATTGGCATGATGCAACAGGAACAAACCGTGCGACTGGACGGCTACTAAATGCAGGTGATATTTAATAAACGCCACTCAAATTATAGACTGCCTGCTTTCTGTCCCCACGAAAACCGGTTACCGCTTGAAGTTAAAAGAAAAGAATGTCCACTGAAATCACTCTCAAAGGTTTAAGAAGAGAGGTCTTTGGAATAAGTTGATGATGAACCTCATACAAACGAGAAATTCGATAGAATAAGTACGAGAGAGTTTATTTAGGGGGGAACTTATCGCGAAACTTTTAGAGCCTAACCACCGACGACAATCTCATAACTTTATAATGCATCTGCTTTGTCGGCGTATGTATGCGGGTTCTGTTCAACCGAAGTCTGAAAATTACACATCTAGTTCTCAGCTTGTTCTTCAAAATGTGTCAGATTACTCATCGCTATGTGAGAACCTTGGCTCACGAGAGAAAAAGGCCGGACGTGGTAACATGGCTAATCACACAAAAGAATCATTTTGTTGTGGTAACCTGCAATGCAATTCTCTAACTCCCTCGATGTCGGCACATTTAAAGAAGCTGGTCAGAAAAAAGCCGTAGTTCGTTCAACTGAAGGAGAAAAAAGAAAAAAGACAGCGTCTTGTGGAATGTTTGAGTAAATATGCACAGTAAAGAAAGTTTTCATTCTGAAGGGGTGAACGGCATCTTTTCGAAAAAAGACCTTTCGTGAACGAACAGGATAAGAGGGTACTCAAAGATGATATTCATAATGACATTCAACGGGGCTGCTGAACTTACTGTAGTACTCCAGGAGACAAGGCTTTTCAGCTTTATCTTTTCGTCAGAGCTGCAAGAGGTATGTCGACGAAAACATCAAGGATAAAGTTTAATAAACGACGTTATAATTGGAATTCGTTCTTAGATCCACTAGTTGAGACTATAAGATGCGGTATCAATTTCTTGAACACTGGAGAACAGCGAATGTATAGACAGTCTGCCTGAGTTTCTAGAGGTTCTCTGCAGTACTGGAATAACACTAACACTTCTACTGTACTCCAGATTGTGGATTGCCGGCGGTACATCTGAAATTGCATCAAGTCACCGAGCAAACCTAGGGGAGAATCACTGAAGAATCCGGGGTTTTTTGAGGAATTATCGGAAGCAGTCTTTCAGGTTCAATCTCGCTGTGTAATTCCAGTTGCCTCAGCTCGGTATACACTGTTGGGCACTCAATGTTGGAAGTAGGATTCAGCAACTGTCCATACAAGAACAACAGGTCGCTCTGAGTGCTTTTAGGGTAATATAAGATGTCATAATTGTTTCAGCACCTTCAACTGCTGACGACAGATAATATCGTTTTAATGTTGGCTTTGTAGAGTAAGATAATTTCTCGTTTTATCAACTGACTAATAAGCCCAAATTATAGATTTTTTCTTGATTGATGAACATTGCTGATGTAGTTTAGAGTAAAGTACAAGTTGAGACTGGCATAGTGGTTGTCATGTTTAAAGTAGCTTTGAGCTAATCTACGTTATGATGCATCAAGTAAACTGTGGTGTAAAAATTACAGTCGTTCCCTACGAGCCGGATTTTTAAAATCGTCACTGAGCTAGTCAATACACAGCATCCATTGTAGACCAGAATGGTTAAAAGAACAATTGGAGGTGTTTAATAATCACAAAACAGATGATTAATTATTATATCTAGTAATTATGAGTATAATTACATCTAAAACTTTGTAGACGACTGAGGAGCAAGTGAGTACTCTGCTGTTATTAGTTTGACCTACAGGCGAACAGTTTCATTTAGATTTCTAGACAGCCAACTGCGAAATGGTACTCATGTATTGTCTTCAACGTTCAGGACAGCACTAAGTCATCAGAAGGTTATATATGGTCCGGAAGCCGAAATACTTTTCTAAGCATGCAGCGATGTAGCCAAGCTATCTCAGCTAGAACTTCTACACAGGGTGGAGTAAAAACAAATCCTAAGGCTTCTACTCTATAGAATCCATCAGTGTTGTACCGAAGATTTGTTTATGAGGTGCCACAGATTGATGGACGTGCGTAGCGCTTCATCCATTCCTATCAGATAAAAATACTCGTCTGCTTAGATTTGCTCTGCTCAGTTAAGGTAGATCCTGATTGTGTCTATATTGGGGGGTGTCCGATAGCTAATTACCAGTTTCCAAAGAGTGTGCGAATGTTGTGAAGTGCAATACAGGCAGACGGATTGACCAGCGGCAGAAGTCGGGAACAGAGGAGCATCATATATGCACCTGAGCCATCTAAGATGGGCATAGTAACCTTCATTAGGTATTCTTTCAGTTAAAATTAGCTACAGTTGACTCAACTAATTACGGTTCACCAGTGTCCTCCCCCAGCTTGTGTGCTAAACTTGTTGATGGGCAAGAAACTTTGAAGAAATGCCTCCCAAATCAGTTTGTTCAGCGACATAAACCACCAAGTTCATTTGAGAGTAACCACCGTTAATTTAATCCCCACAGTTCAACTTCAATTTCCAGAAACTGTTGTAAACACCTGCACTTTTACCTACCAGAGGTTGTGAAAAACAAATCGACATTTTGAAATATTGTTGTTACTGCATGAATCTGAGAAATGCCAGGGTCGTCATGTAAGATGTATGCTTAAACATAATGTCGTTCGCTGTGTTCAGTCACGTGAGTTAAATGAACTGTAAACAACTGGATACATGATCATCTTTAGACAACCGTTCGAAGTGAACAATCGTCGCTCAGTTCGATAAATCGATTAATCGCATGACTTAGTAATGATACGGATGCAGAGCGTGAAAGGAGAAATGATGAAACCTGTAGTGGTATGCAGGTAAAAGTTCGTGTATAGATCAGTTGGACAGCCTTCTGATAGTGAGGTATACGAGCAATCAGTACGCACTGGTTGCTCGGCAGCGAACGTACAGCGTACGGTGGAGACGAAGAATTAGAATAAATTAGAATATGAAAAAATATCCAATCTGTGTAGCGTATTACTCAAGTAGTAATAGATTCACTACCATCTGTTTCTAAACCCATAACGGTGGTTTTATACGGTGTATTGCAAACGCTTCGGGAAACGCTAAAGCGTGTTCACTCATCGTTTAATAGGTAACATGGAACGCTTTAATGGAGTCCACTCGGTGATTAGATTCCTGCAAATGTATTGCAATTGCTGTCTTCGTTGTTTCATTTTTGGAATTCACAAGTCATTTGCTAAGGTACTCTGAGACTCGAGTTTGCAGTTCTGTCATTGTGCGACCAACGTACTGCAAACCGTAAACACAGCTAAATTCATAAGTGTGAGCTTGGAAAGTGTATAAGTGCTGATTAGTGCTGCTTTTGTACGTCATCCCATAAACAGTGTTGCATCATCCCCTTTGCATTATACAGATATGAACCCAAATTTTTCTAATACCGTTACAAGGGCTGGTCTAGAATCGCGTGGCTTAGAAATCATTTAGATAAAGCGCGTGGGACATGCATTTTGGATAAGAGTATGTTGGATAGACTCAAACTCCTCGAAAATATGCCTATCCGAACTGATTGTATGAACTCTGCGAAATAACGTTCACATGAGCCCACGTTTTACGAAATTGAACACAGCTTTTACAGTGCACCAACCGACCGCATCACATCTTTTGGAAAATGCCCCCAATCAGAGATCCATTGTCAATTCTACTCATTCTAACATCCAGAAAAGATGTCTGATTTCCCTTCTCGATTCCAACAATGAATTCAATTTTGCGAGCAGCCTTTTAAGGTGTTTGCACATGGTTGCCATCTGGCTACACGATTTACATAACACACGCATGTCATCGACATATCTTCCCTACAAATATGACGAACTGTCAACATTTTATATTTGCTTTTCAAGAGAGTCTATAAAAAATATTGGCTAGCATAGGACCAAGAGGCCACCCATGACTACACCATCTATCTGGCGCTAAAACTGTCTATTGAATGAAAACTATGTTACTGATGCACAATGTAAAAAGCTTGCATAAATGAAGCACGGGTGGATATAACTTCACATGGTTGTCCATCACACAGTCATGTATAACGTTAATCACTTCAGCCAAGAATATATTCTTGAACGAAGGCGTCATCGCCAAGTCGGCAACATTCATATTGCATACGCTGTCAACAAATTCGAATGTGTCCTTAGGAGTACGCATGCAGAATTGTACTTCAATCGGTTCGAGAATCGGTCATTTTGCTTGACTATGACATGGAGAACTTATCATTGATAATGTAGGTTTTAGTGGTATGTCGAGCTTGCGTATCTTCGGGACACTGTACATGTGCAGTGTCTGTGTCCCTCCGAATGCCAGTGTATAATGTCTCTAGATCGATTAAATCACTGTTTCTTAGGCCTTGTAAACTGTTTTGGAAAGTCTGTTTTCCCCCAGAATGGCATATCTTTCCAGACAGCTTCGAAAAATATTTCGTGATTTTAAATTTAACCTTTTCGCGCCATAAGGCGCTAAAACGTAATTATAGCGCACCTGTCTCTCCTGTGTGATTGGTCCATTCCACTTTTAATGCATCAATTCAGATGAGATTTTTCAAGGCTGTTCGAAGACTGTATACTTGTAACGTGCGATTGAAACCAGCAAGTGCGCACGGGTTGAATTTGATTTGTGCAACAGGGTGCGATGCTGTGTTGTCGGCACCGTTTTAGTTTTCGTTTACGTAAGTCGTATGAATGGCCTATTGGGCCTTTGGCTTATGCTTGTTTGTGTTGTTCCCTTTTACAGGACTGTCGCTGGGACCTCTACTTCGGAAGAACTTTGTCCCCCGGTGTCTCCATGTTGACCCAAGTTGGTCCGTAAGTGTAATTGACGATCAAATCAAAAATGGCAGGTTTGTATGTTGCCATACACAGACGCCGGTCTGCTATGTTGCTTTTGGTTTGAGAGCAAATACACTCTCTATCGAAGTTCAAGGTTTTCTGTGTTATTATGGGGTTTTGGGTAACATTGTGCTCTGTGCTGCGTGTCCGTCATTCGTATATTCGTGCGCTTGCCATTTCTCGTTATCGCTGACCAGCGGGTCATAACATAAGCAATTCGCAATATCTCCCCCAATATACCGGGCTATATACTTTTAGTTCGAATCCAGACAAAAACTTTTATGATTTGGTAAGATGGAATCCATCTCCGGAATATAATTTGATCGACATAGAATGATGACTGACCACTCTAAATGTTCATTTATCTGTAATTTACTTCGCGCATGCACTTGAAAAGGGTGAAAGAAATTATGCTTAAGCTTACGTCTTACTTGATGGCCCTGGCGTTTTTCAAGTCGAAATTTATTCTTAGATGGGTTGACAATAAGTAAGGATATAGCGGAAGGTTGAACTAACACTAACGACGTTGTGAATTACAGTGGTGTGACCGTGTGGAGATTTTACTAATACTGCTGCCATCGCGTTGGATTCTTCGTTTAGTAAGTTATCAACGCATCTAGAGAAGACCTAGGGTACGCTAAGCACAGCTAACCAAATTTGTATGCACATTCCTCGTTCATCTAAACCAAAAATTTCTGGTCGTCTGGTAAAAATCCTTCACATTTCAGGAATTTTTATGCTTATATTTGCTAAAATTTTGTTCCATTCGATTCCTTCCCTTTATAAAATGCACTGGCACCTATGTTCATAGTTACAATTGATTCATAGCTGATACAGTATCATCCGCTTTTCACGCAGTGAATCTCTCAATACAATGTTCTCTGACCATAATGGGCACTCGGTAACACGCCATGTTCACAAAGCGCTGGCGCGCATAACTGGACGAAATCTTATATCTGTAATTTAACAATTAACATTTTTACTACTCACTACTTGTAAGTAGGCATTGGATTCGTTTAACTCACCTCATGAGAATGCAGTGCTAGCAATGATTAATTGGGAAAAGGCAAAGTAAAAAAGTGAACTTCACCAGTTACAAGCAAAATCCATCCAGCCATTCTCTGTTAATGGAGAAATGGTTGACGTTAAACCTCTGCAAAGCACTCTACTTCCTCTGTAGCCGTCTACCCGAAATGACAGTGCGGTTAATTTTTTGGGTAAGTAACTATTGCAATAGTTTTCCATCTAACGTTGTTACAGTGACCTGAATGTGGTGACTTTCCAGAGCTTTCTACTCCTCATACGTATACGTCTTCACTGGTCTCCCTTTAAACCACTCCTTATGAAATGTGTAGTCTGGAAGTATCCACTTGACGGCCGCACCTAGTCCGTTGTTTTGACATACGACCTAGAACTTCTGTTCCGGCGTTTGGTACATTTTTTTCAAGTGGACATGGTTAACTACTGACCATCTGAATATTTGTGGTTGTGAGAGAAGAGTGAAGTTAAGTCGATGATAAAACAACGGTCCTTAATGTAATCGATAATTTGGTGTGATAAGGACGAAAATGACCAAAGGCACCGAAGATAACACAGATGACAGATGTGATGGGAATTGGTTGATAAGTGCTGCCGTGTGTGCCTTTGAGGTAAGTGACCTCCGTGCAGCAAATCTAGATGTGTCCAGTTCTTTCTGTCCTTACAGTTCCGGATTTGCGATACGGTGAGCGCTGGATTTCCAGTGCGCCTAGATAAATCAAACGTAAGCTTTAGAGAGTGTGGTGGTCATTTCCAGCAAGACATAAGTCAAGAACCCAACATGCGTTCGACGCAATCAGTTATCTTCCATAAAAAGATTCACTCGAAATGAGCTCCACTTTATCTGTTTGTCTTCTTATCTCAAGCGTTATTTTATGGGCACCACTCACTCAGATTTCAAAGGTACGGGAATTTTATTTTCGCGTATTGGTTAGTTTCCAAACTCAGACGGCCATTTTCGTTCGAGTTTATTCACGATACAGAGTGTGTGCGAGTGGAAGCAGTAGCAATGCAGCACATACTACTTACAGTGACGTATATATCATTAGCTTTCATCATCGTGAAAAGCCAGTCCGAATATGAATGCCTCCAATCAGTTGCGTATCTACTTGGAAGAAACGTGCGTTGCCAGACCCCCGACTTGATAAGGTCAACCAATGCACCTGTTTAGGAGAGTGGCCTTCGTAAAAAAGGACTTTTGGAGGCGGATGATAATCTGGTGACTGAGACATCTACGATCTACGACAATCTACTATTTTCTCGGCAACAAGCAAGTTCAAAAAGCTGCAGTCTCAGCAGAACCGTAGTGACATTACAACACGTTCCGCCCTGGTGGAATTCCTTCTTGTTTGGATGTCGTAGATTGAAACCTAGGTTTTTGTGTAAAGGTCGATCGCTTTTATCACATACTTAACATGCGATTTACTCGCCGTTAACCCAAACCCGATATATTGGTGATGACTTTCATTAGCACAGACTTGAGTCTACTTTATTGCATTTGTTTGAAGTGAACGAAATTTGGTGTCAGAATGAGATTCTATGTACTAATGTCAAACTTTAGTACCATCCACGTCGAGACACAAATATGTCGCCCATTCAAAAAGTAGACATGCGTAACTGTCATGGGTTATATGGTAGTTGCTGAAATGACTATGAAGTTTTGCTAGGACTTGTTTAGCTTGGTTGTTTCGTATGCACTGACAATTTGCTGGAGAATGATAAAAATTTTGTCGAAGATGTATCTGGTTCTTTCTTACACTTCTATGGCTCTGTTGAGGCAGGTATTCTCGGTTGGACACCTGAAAATGTTCGATATCTTACTATGACTTTCATCTTCTGTATAACTATATTCACATATTTCTCAAACTTTTCTGAACTCAGTGACTGTTAAATGTTTCTTCATCATTTGGATTTAGTTAGTTTGGTGAGCTTAATCTTTGATTTTGGAGTTGATATAAACTCGAGCAACTTAATCCATTTCTATTTGTAACGACCATAAACCCCTTGTTATTTCCCTTCAGTAGCGAGGGAACGGTGGTGTGATGGCCAGTAGATATTCACTTGTTTTCTGTGCATAGAGTTTACAGTGAATGTTTGCAAAATCACATGGTTGGCGGAATCTGTTTCGGATTGGACTGTCACAGTGACAAAGCCGAAGGATACCTGCGCATGACCATCACCATAAATGGCTTGCGTTGTGCCACTTGTGGTTCTACTCACACACCACGTATCCAGTGTAAACCCGGAGTAATAAGGCCAGTAGGTGTGTGAGTGAGGCCTTTGTGTGCGGCCGCGAATGCGCTGGGCGTTTGGGATTAGTAGGTCACCAACGTACTCATAATGCACCGTCGGTGAAGAGACAACGAGTACGCTAGGCTCAGGTAGGTCATACCGG
>JTDE01001801.1:20063-49310 GCA_014338405.1 Paragonimus skrjabini miyazakii | reverse complement strand
ATAGGCAGAATCGAGAGGTGCTTGATCTCCAGAGTGAAGGAACATTTGCCTAAGTGGGTACAGAACTCTGTATTACAAAAGAACGACAATGCGTTTGAAACACGCAAGCAACCAGCGTCTGCAGTCGCAAGACACGTCCTGATCACTGGACACGTTATCGACCCAGTTTGTGCATTCAGAATCCTACTACGTCACTCAAATCCAAGATTCTTGTGGTTTGTTGAAGCTGTCGCAATCAATCGACTAAATCCGACCTCGTGTGTTCAGAAACAGTTGCTCGTAAACTTGACCCTGCCCTGGATTTAGTGACCTTTCCTAACCCACCGATTGACTATCCACCCTACCCCCTATCTGTTCGATATAAAAAAACCGTTTCATGTTATTGTAAATTTGGTACTGATGAGTCAATACGAAATGCTTGCATCTACTAGTTTTCGTTTTCCGACTGTTTTGTTCAAACTTCTGAAGGGAATGAACTGTTTTAAATTTACTTGATTATCTGTTTGCCAAAACGTTGAGAAGAAAGTTGGATCAATTCAATAAAATATGTCTGTTTCTGAATGGCAAATTTTCTGTATGGTGGTCCGGATCTATGGTCTCCATTTTCTCTTGCAAATGAGGCAGTAACATCCCTACATACGGGTGATAATGACTAGTTTGACAACAAACCGGTTGTGACTCTGAATGCAAGCACCTGGACATAACAAAACACGAGAATCATGCGGGAATCACGGATGCGTTCTTGAAGAACAAATTTATACAAACTGGCTGGTCGATATTCTCGTCGGAATCCAGGACATGTACACAGATAAAATGTGTCTTATCAGAATAAACGTTATCAAACTAGCACAGTTAGAGGAAAACAAAGACAGTAAACGTAACTACTTAACTTAAGTTTAAGTTCATGGTTGTCATGTTTCCGATAGGCCAAATGATTTAAATAAGAACTAACGGTGTCCTCTATGTGATTTGCATCACATACTTGTTATTAATAGTTATACCATCAGTCATTATGTGTGTTTATTAATGAGAACGAAGGTATGCCACCTATTTTGGATGTCACATTGAAGAGAAGACTAAAATCCGCGGTGGTTGACGAAAACTTTCTGGGAGGCATTGTGTTCAGACTAACCTGTTTAACCAAGTGACAAAAGGACAGTGTTGATTGGATATCACTTCATAGTCACAGTTACTGCTGGGTCTTACTGTTAGGCGGTAGATCTGAATGAAGAAGGTGAGTATAATATTTGAATACATGAGAATACGATCGTCCTCAATCAAACGTCCAAAAACAATCCTCTCAGCCAGAACTGTGCGTATAAACTTCCGTATCTGTTACAATTTATTGAGAGACATTCGTAAACCAGACGACCGAGCATTTGAAAAACTAAATGTTCAATCCATTCGGTCGGCTTGAATGGAGCCGTCTGTTTGAAATCCATGTCCTTCACCTGAACCACATATTTTCTCTACCGTTTGTCAAGTGCTGAAAGCAAACTGATACACTGGCTTTTTTAAACGATACGTTGAGCTGTACTCACGAACTACATTTACAAATCCAGTTCAGCGTGTTGAGTATTGTTTGCGCTGGCTCAGCATCTATAGTTCTGTTATACTACGTAAACTCACGCAATGACTACATACCACGACATTTCTCAAGTCTGTTTGCAAGATAAAAAACAAGGAAACCTGTCAAACTGGGGCTCAAAAACTGACTGACAGTTGAAGACACCAAGATGGTTTCTTGCTACGGGATGTGAATTTCTTTCTCACGCCCAATGATAGGTAAGTTCAGTAAGAAAAGAACAACCATGGGTGGCCGAATTTTATCGGTAAAATATCGTTTAAGAATGTTATAAACGGTGAATAAAACTGGATTTTGTTCGTCAGTCTCCATACATCCGCCTAATGCTTCTGTGACTGCGATTGTCTAATGGACTTGGACTTCATTAATCACTAAGAGTGAGGTTGGTGCCATGTGGTCACACGATGAAACAGTTGGACAGTTAGACCCTTGTTGTAACTTGATATTTGGCCTAAGAGTGCATAAACGGATACGGAATAACGATCAATGAAACGGCGGATAATAGCACGACGATTAACGATAATGGACAACCAGTACGGAGTATACGCGGTCAGTCAATCTCTTTCCATCCGACCCATCCACCCGAAGATACCGCATGAACACAGATAAAAAGACTGGCCTTCAAACAGAGTTTCTTTATGTTGCTCAGCCCGATTACAACATGGTCACAAACCCGTTCGGATTTGCGACTAGCAACAAGCGAGGTCAAAGGGTATGGACCAGACAGAAGTCCGGACAGCAGAGTCTAGGCGTGTAGTCGGGATGACAACAACAGTTGTCACGAGGGCTTAGGTCGATCGTGAAGACCGGAACAGTGCATGACCATGGCAAGGATGAAGGTCATTCACAAGTGAACCTCGTTAGTCTTCTTGTCACACAATGTTTTCGGGGAACTGGCAACTGCCCCGACAACCCTGTAACCCGCTGCCAAGTGTGCTTACTTTTTCAATCGGCTTGGTGGAGCCAACTATTGACAGAGCTGTTTGGCTCACTGCTGACTCAGACGTCTATCCCTTCTGCCGGTGTGGATACCACTGTAACAAGAACTCAGCTGGTAAAAACAAAACAACCATAATCGCTGATTTATTACACGTTTGCATTCAACTGGACTTCACGATCAATCCCTTTTAAGAGGGGACTCTAATGTCCAGTCTCGCTCCTGTTAGGGCCCATTAGTAGCGTATATATTTTTGTCATGCTCGGCATATGAACCGCAGCTACAGTTTTTATGAAACAGCCGTGTTGTGTAAATACTAACCACTCATTAAACCAAGTCTCCAGGGTATGTAAAGAAGTCGCCTGCTTCCAAAATAAACGTGCAATGTTCTTCACCGGTAAAAATCAAAATACCATCAACTTAAATTTTGTGGAGCGCGGTTATGACAATACTCAGGAAAATGTGTTATCCGGTCACGCTAAAGAAGATTCTGGACTAATGCTGCACTAAGAGATCTGTCGAGTGATTTATATGTCAAAGGGAGGAACCCACGAACCTCGTCCGAGTGTGGTCTGTGCATAAATAAATGAGGATTTGTAAATGAACAAGAATGATAGATGGAAATGTTCCAGTTGTAACTGAAATGTAGAAGAATCATTTGCCGCATATATGAACACATTAGCGAATAAGGGATCACAGACAATGGCGTATAAATTCATCGAGACGTCGGTCAGAGAATGGGAAAAATCAAAAAATTCTGCACAGTGTGTTTATAAAGTTTGACGAGCTAGATTGAAAAACTCGGTCACCCATGGGGCAAACCTATGTTTCACTCTCTCATAATTTTACATTTTAATACTACCACGTGTGGTATCGTACACCATGACATTGTCGGTTGTTCCGACAAAGAAAGGGGCCGACTGGAAAGTCTATGAGAATGCGACAGCTGCAATCAGTTGTGGATGATGCTCAGTTTGATATTAACTAAATCCCCTACTACTATTCAGTAATCTAAAGAACAAACATGATACGTTCTTCTACAACTGCAAACCAAGCTGCAATATCAGCCAGGCAAGGATGACACATTGACAAATAACTGTTTGTGTCAAGAAACGTGTTCAAAAGCGAGTCGAACCGCAAACGTACCTCCAAGCACTTCTGCATAGGCTAACGGGCAATGTCCAGCTTCATTCATTACGAAGAAAAGTATACCCGCTGGAGACTGGATTAAGGATGACATGATTGTGTGTCTCTATAATAATTGTTCCCGTAGTGAACACATACTGAGGGTGTTTCCGAGTTCATTATATGTCAGATCGTTGAGCAAAAGCTTGTATAGTTTCTCAAATGTGAATAGATTGTTGTATAAGTGGTGATAAGTTGGTAAATTGGGAAAGGTCGAATGGTAAAAAATCCTGACTTCGGCTGGATTCTGACCAACGAGAGAAACAGCGTACACAAGTGCGGTAAGTGCTTTACCAGAGCTGAGCCACGAAGTTGCGCCAGGTGCCCAGAAACTCTTCTGGCTTAGTAATCCAACTATGTTCTTTCTAAGACAGCGCATAGCGTATTTACACAAAATTTACCACCAACCTAGGAGAGTAAATTCACTACAACTTCCTTCCTCTTGCCACTTAAGCGATAAACAACACTCATCTATTCAAAGTCGCTGACAAGCTTCGTCAATATATTTTCGGTCACCTGCCAGAGAAGTTTGTCTTGTACATCTCAGTTTTTGAGACCAAAGAAAGCAAGTAGCAGAAAAACAGAGAGTATAGCAGTGCGACTCTAAACAATACGGAGTGAATCAAACAACCTCACTGACAAGTGATCAAGACTGGTCAAGACGACAGAAATCTGTACAGTACGTCCCATACCTATGAGGGGTTCCGCACTGTTGATACCAGCCGTCCATTCGGTACTGTTCACAGTTATTGAGTTCACCAGCTGAACGAAATTGGCACGTGGTTAAATCCCCGTGAGTTTATTGCACGTTCAGTAGATTTTCTCATTAATATATGGTGCTCCTTCTCTGTGTCGACCATTTGTGTACGGGATTATGCAAGTCCTATGGAAATTTCCCGTTTCAGATTACGACTTTCTCAACACCATTGATAATCATTTTTTTAACGAGGGATCCTGATAACGCATGCGCTGAATTTTTGAATGGGACGGGTAATAACCGCAGTCTACCAAACTGAAAACACCTCACCTATACTCCTGTAACACAACGTCAGAACAACTGTTGACGGCTTTTGACACATCAATGCAATTAGGTTAGTTTAAAACACTGCGTTCCCTTGAGCCCTGGAACTGATAACAGTCCTTGTTTTGTGTAAACCCAGTTGTTGATTGTTTCTATTGTTGTTGCTATCCGCATGTCCTATATATTCCAATGTTTTACGTTCGTGACTGAAGAGAGTAAACGAAATGTTAACATCTCGCGACGTATGTCTTCTATCGTTACTGGTGAATTAGGTTAGTGGTAAATGGAGAACTACGGAAGCTTAGACAGCGATGAAAGATCATTCAGCAGTTCAGAGAACACAATAATTCGACAAACTTTCTTTAGCATAGATCGCGATTTCTACCGTAAAGTCATTGTTAAACAATGTTACCGAATTTTATCACTAAGTTGGGAATGGAATCACGTTTGAAACTTGGTTCTTGTGCTAAAAAGACAAGCTTGTTAATGACACTGTCCACGTGCGTCTAGGTTCAGACGAACTGAATTCAACAGAATATGCTGAAGACTATAAAATAACTTTGGGTGATTGAAAGTTTCTCCATGTGAACAGATCGCAACGACGTGTTTTCGAGCATAGTTTGTTGCCATTACGTGTTGCCACTTGGCGGTATCAGACATGTAACTTGTCATACGTTGTACTTTTGTAACAGATCACAGACCCGTTTACTTTGTGTCCGTCATTGCCTGCAATCAGTTCACTGATAGTCATGACGTGGTGTTGTATTCTAAGCATACTTTTGTAATCGGGTGAGTTGAGCTGGGTGTCATTGAGCGACCAAAGTAGCATATTAAGTTGAATGACAGTTTGAATTGGTCAGCAGTTAGTATGCCTTGAAGAAAATCTCGAAGCACTAGATTGCCATTCTTTTGAATACTTTCCGAGCCACAGTAAAGAAACTGATATCGCGCTGTGTTACAGCGGACCTGAAAAGTAAGGAACGAGGCGCATAAAGAAGAAACACTACAGAAAA
Source organism: Paragonimus skrjabini miyazakii (assembly GCA_014338405.1). Taxonomy (NCBI): domain Eukaryota; kingdom Metazoa; phylum Platyhelminthes; class Trematoda; order Plagiorchiida; family Troglotrematidae; genus Paragonimus; species Paragonimus skrjabini miyazakii. The sequence goes on along the minus strand of JTDE01001801.1, from coordinate 43,569 downwards.
AGACGGTTGACGTTACAGTAAACAGACAAGGCGAGGCCATTTTTAGCAATTCCAGAGCAGTATCGAATTAATGATATTCAAGTCTATTTCAGACATTTGGGTTATTATCATGACGTTATAAACTAGGTTCTCCTTAGCGCTCTTCTTCACACCTGCTTTTATCTACTCCAATGTGCTTCAGATTCAATCACCTTCTTTGTCGTCGGGTTTCAACGTACATAGTCTCCATCATCTCACATCTTGCTCCCCGTCTTCGAAACAAAATAACATCAATTTAGTGTTTTCTTATCCAGTCACCGATTATTTTCGTCTTCGATTTATCATATTTCAAGAAGACAACTGTTTGCTGATGAATAGTCGGGGATTTAGATAAGTTAAATTTGAGTACTACTAATTTCGATATACTTTTCAAAGAGGAGCGGCAGACTGGAGTTGCGCCCTTATTAGGGCTCGTCCGTAGTACATAGCCTTGCCTACCACTTTCCTATGCCTTATGGACAGGTTCTGGCTGTCTGAAAAGTCTGTTTGAATGCGAAGTCAGTGATCAAGTGGGAGTTTTTTTCAAGTTGATAGAATTGTTCATTTTTTTTGCAAAACTTTGCTGATTGGCTAGCTGGAGTTAGCCGCACGTATATGATAATGTTAGGCTCTTAAACTTCGGAGGAATAAAACAATAGCTAGATCTAACTGGAGTTGATGATTTGTCACGGTCAGTCCGAGTTGCGATCAACGGAATGTATAAGATCGAAATGCACGACAAGCGTTCATGCTACGTTACGGCGTAGAAAAAGGGACACGAAGAACATTCATTGTCGTAAGATGCGACGCTTCAAATGATCCATGTGACAGTGGGCTTGGATAGACCGGATTGATTAGTTCCGGAGTGAAATTTTCACACGAGATGGTCGTATCTGAGCGTGGCAAACTCCATCATTCTGACTTCGCCTATTGTTCAAGTCAACGATGAATCCCCGATGAATCCCATCCGTAGGTGGGGGTATAATCTAGATGAAGGGAAAAAGTGAAATGGTAGCGTTAAGAAATATAATTATTGTCGAAATCGATAAGAGTGTACTATAGAGCCAACTGTTTTATGTGACAGACAACTTCTAACGAATGGAGCATGCAAAGAGACACCACAAAGTTACAGGCCTGCTATCAAGTAAGAAACACAATGAGATCAAAAAGGGTTCGAACTTTAGCGCGGTAGCCCAGATTATCACATAATGATTCTGTTATACACGCATACTACGGATTGCGTCACATTGAGAGCAGGGTTTCAACACTACGAATCTGTGTCAGATGAAACATGTATTCACAGATACAGCATACAATACACGGAGTGGGTTATACGCTGTTAACTGCGGCAACAATCCAGTGATCAAATACTAATCAGCGATTGTTAGAACCGACTCTTCTCAGAACAACGAGTCGAAATTTAAAAATTCCTATCCAATGGCTTCACTATGCACGTCAGACGAGAGTGCATGTTTGTCGACAACTGTGCATTCGTAACATGCGATCCACAGTATGGACCTCATGCTTTTCTATTGTCATGAAGTGTACCAAGATTCAGTTAGGTTTTCGCAGACTATCGCACACTGGAATTTTTAATAAACTGATACTCACAATTATAAGTTCAATTCTAACGCTGCTACTTGATTTATCTCCAAAATTGATGGGACACCATTTAGGTACTATTATCCCAACTCGTTGAACATACATAATTGTATCGATCCTGTGAGAATTTTTCGAAAACTGATGCTAGTCCTTGAAGTCGTTTTTAACTCTCTTTGGATGTTTTGAAGCTCATTTGGTACATTTGTCACCTAATGTTTGGGATGATGCGAAATGTTGAATTGGTTGGGGCATGTCTAGCTTGTTTGTAAAAAGTCAGTCCTAAATTCGCCTTTATTTGTGCTTACTGTAGGCAGTAAACAAATGTGATGACTACCAAGACTGACTTCCCCTTTTTTTATAACCGTCAATGCTTATCTGTCGAAACTTTTTTTCTTTGCATTTCCTGACAAGCCTTCTCCTTCATTTGAGTCCGATTGTTTTGATGAGCTAATTTCCAGCTGATTTGCAGACTGATATGTGGTCACCCCTTTTGGAACGCGTTTTCTATTGGGTAATTCGTGTATCCGGTTAACTTACACTCATGTTGAGAGAGTACTTTTATAGTAATTTTACCAAACAGTACCGTTTAAATTCCAATTCTTTCGTTCACCTTTTCTGGCGTTTTTTGAACATAAAAGATAGTCCAGTTAACCCGACCGTCTGGATGAGCATTATTTTCAGTTGTCGATTATGCGTTACTGAGTGAATTATCCTAAATCGACTGAAGCGGTTTAACAAATCTATTAGAATGCCCTCGAGAATCAAGACGTCTGCTTTGTTTTTCTTGGTTCGTTAGTTCCGTGGCGACTGATGTTCTGATTCTTTTCAAAAAATATAGTTTCATACTTTTGAAGTGCGCAGTGGTGTATTCAATGCCCATGTAAAAATTTTATTCATCTGGGCGATGCTTTATTGTGTAGTTAAGCTGCAGGTGAAACGGCGATTCGGTGGGCGCTCAAATGTTCTCTAAGGATTCCCGCAAGAATTTGATTTTGCAAACAGTTGTTTTGATTAATTCTCCTCAGGCTCGTACAATTACATGAAATATACACGGCCCATATATGGGTGGGTAAAGTAAGCTACATGGATTAATAGATGTTTCATAAGATGGGACATAGTACAGCCCAATGGTGGACTGCATTGGTATGTTTTACAGGAGTATTCCACGCCAGCGCAACTTACCACCCATTGCCAAATCCCGTCAATGTCATCCTCGAAACTCGTGGTAGTCAAAAATCGTTGAATTAACGCGAATTCGGTCTCAGCATTTCGTCGTGGTCCAGATGATTTTTGAAGTGGACAGGAGTTTGTTCAGACTATATGGATAAATTGAGGTGCAAAAGCAACTGATTAAAAAGAAGAACAAGTTGCCGTGTTGTCCGAGTCTAACCAAGCCGCAAGCTGAATTTCCAGCTGAATCAGAACGGTATGTTTGCAACTTCTCCTCTGTAAGGCTGGGTTGCACCACGTGGAAGGTTCTATGATTAGGCCTAGAATTTTACTATCTGAAATCTAAGAGTGGCCCCCTTGGACAACGAATTTCACTTCGAAAGCTCACACACGTAATTAGGTTGACTCATTCCATCGTCACACTTTAATCCTCAACATTGTATGTCGGCTTTTGTGAACACATACTACACACGCTACACTTATCTGAATAGCAATGTATCGAACTGCAGGTCATCGAGGTGGGCACACTTAAATGCCACAAGAGAGTTGCTAACCAGCCAGATTAATTAACTCACGAAGCTTGGGAAAACAACGAGGATAGTTTCATTTGATAAGACTCAATAATTTGCAAAAATGTTGTCCCTCCTATTAGATGACTGGAAGTATCAGGACGTTATCGATGGGTGAACGTTCGAGCGTATCAGGCCTATGGGAACGGTTATTCCAAGCTTGTACACTCTTCCAAAGTACCGTTAAAGCAGATCCTGGACATGTAGAATTCGTCATAACATGCCTTAGCTAAATGGCTAATGAAAATATTGGAATTGATCAGATCAAAACTGACTCTTTTTGTCATAAAGGCTACCCTTGACTTTGTAGACAGCTGGTTCGGTGAATGTCGAGAACAACATGTTGTCTTTGGATATGACCTCTCTATTCACTGCAGGAAACTATTAATTATGTCTGCGTCTGTATCGAGAACAATTGAAATGGAGTTGGAATTACTGGAAAGAAGTTGAAAGAATTATTGTTTTACATATTTAAAGTTAAGTGTTAATTTATAAGAGAGAAATGGAGTAGCAATGGGTTCATCGCTAGGTGAGCTGTTAGGTGGCCGAATTAGAGACCGCTGACATCAAACCTATCACTCAAAAAATGCAAGCTGTACAAAATCTATGAAGACGACATGTTTTTTTATTCAAAAGATGATGACTCCTGGATCAGATAAGTTGATTTCACTGAAGCACATCCGAATATAGAGTTCATTAATATAATACAACACAGCAGGCTCTCATTTCTAGACGACACAATGTTTAGTTGAGTGAATGGATCAATTCAAAGATGAATTCATATCAACAATTTCAACCCACTGAAGTACAACAGAAATTTGATGTGCTGCCTGGTGAATAGAACACAAAACATTTGCTCAGCGGATACACTTTGGGCTGAAATGAAATATATATGAGAAACACTTATTGAAAATAAATAGCCCGGGGGTTTTATAGATAAACATCTGCACTCCAGCACAAAACATGAACTCGTTAAGACAAAATCGATTGTTATCTGCCTATCGTACAGGGTTAACGGCGAAATACTTAGTTGTGGACTTTCGAGCGTGATCGGAGTTGTCTACCCTAAGACGAGGCTTATCGGATCATTCGACACTCCTCCGGTTCTGATGGCATGTCTTAAAGAAAGCTTACTTAGGTTCTTTTTGTTTTTTTTGTACCTCTCACCTACTTCTGTCAAGTTGGTTACGTTGACAGAACCATAAGGTGGCTATCGCATAAGATTCGCGAACGCCTTCCGAAATGGCTTTGTAATGGCTTTATTAGGTTCATTTCAATCGCATTCGGGTCCCATATGACTGACGCTGACCATCGAATTAAATAGGACGGGGCGTTTCCAATCATTTACAACGTCCGTCAGGTTCACTCCAGATCGGTAAGAATGGGGTTATCATCAACAGTTGTGGTCATCGTCATCAGACTCCATGGTCCATGGTTGTCTACTCTGAAGCAGTTTGTACGGACCCTTCACCTGCGTTGGCAGTCTGTCCGAAAACCACCCGAAACCCGGCCGAGCACGAATCAATTAACACTACCAGCTGTGACTGACCCCAACACACCAATATCACTACCTCCCTCCATGAGATTGTGATATGCCCCACTCTATGAGACGTTCACTGATCCACGTGACGGGTTTTATTGATCCATACCTAACTCGCATAAGCTCTGAGTGATTGTAAAAGCCTGACGAAAATGACCGAAAACGAGTGTATGCAAAATTGACTTCCCATGAATTCTACGGAAATCTGGAGAAGCATATTTCAGTTTGAATAAATCCTATGACCAAATAGAGCATCGAATGACACTCGTGGTTAATTGGTTTGTATAAGACATTCAAACCCAAAAGTCAAAAGATTTTATAAACACTCAAAATAAGAAATATGTTTTCCACGCTCTCGAATTCAAGAACGCGTTCAAACTACTCCTTAGTTTGTGTACTGTTGACCGGCGTTTGAATGACGCTACCCAATACCCGTTTCTATTTTGTACGTATGAATGGAATTTTTCAAAACTTGCCAGTGTCATCAGTCGTCAGTACAAGAACTTATCCAGTCTCCAACAGAGAGAAGCATTCGAGCTTTTTTGTAGGCGTTCTGAAATAAACATTAGATTTCTATTTTCATATGTACTTATTTCGTTGTGGACTTGAAAGAAAATTAGACGAGGCAATGCGCATTTACGACGGATAGATATGACAAATAACTATGACGAATCCATCTCCAAAACAATGCAAGAACGAAAAATATAGTGCAGTCGCGAACTGCTAATCAACGTTCGCGTCATCACTACAACAATAACTAATTATGCAACAGGAATTTCAGTATAGAATGATTATGAACACTTATATTCTGCTTAGTCGTATACATCAAAAATTTGTTATGATGAGACTTGAGAAGTTCACTTTGGAAAAGCACTCGCATTGATATTATTTGGGGAAACCCAGATAGCTGGCCGACTAGTGTAGTGAGGACGACCGATCACATCATACTACTCACACTACTACTATTCACTAGTGAGGTCAGAGAATGAATTTGGACACTGAAGTTACCGCAGGGAAAGTACAAGAAGAAACATTGGAGAACAGTTCGATATGAAATGGTTCTCCGTCCATATAGCAACTGGACAATGATTATCATTGCAGCCGTCACGTTCTGGGACCAATTTTGTATGTGAATGAGTGATTGTTTGTTGTTGTGTTGAAGTGCATAACCCACGTACTGATTTTCTGAATAAACAACCCTTGTGCCATCTGCATTCTTGGCTCACAATACTGGTGCCATAACCATTTCAATATGGTCTTCATGTGTCAGACGTTTGTCACCTTTATCAACAAAGTCAACACATTTACAAGTAGGCCTGTCAAACGATAAGCAGAAAACAGTCTTATTGTTAAAGGAATGGACGACGTCCGATGCATAAAAACCCAACCTAAACTCCAGCAATGAAGTCCTGAGTGGTGGCTACACCTTACAACCAGAAACCCAATTCGAATCATCTTAAGTGTACCGCCTAGATGATACACCAAAAACATGCGTACAACTGAATCCGTGTTAAGCTGTCAGGAAGATGTTGGGCGAAAGGTAAAAAGCCTGAGATAAAACATGAAATTCAACAACTGCAAGCGCGCGACATTGAAAAAAGTTGAAACGGAAATATAGTCAAATTTCATTTAGAGTACTATATGCACAACTCAGTATGTAACAAACAAACAAACAAACAACTGATAATCGGTAACAGTGACAGGTTGAAAGTAACTTGAGCTACCGAAAACTGTCTCCCATGCTTTGACTTCCCAATGTGGCGGTCAAGTAATACCTGTGTGTATATCAAGCCTGCGTTTGGATTACTCAACCGATGATGCTATCAAATCAAACTCAAATGAAGTGCCTTAGAGTGAAGGTACTCGTAGGCTGAATGAATAATGCCATCTAATCAAAAATCTCAATTAGAGTTGCAAATTCAGACCGCCATCCCTGCAGTGGGGATTTGTGCTGTATTTAAGTAAATCTTGAAACAGGTGGTTGAGGTTGTGTACGATCCTATATGTGGCCACAATATCAACTTGGGTTTGTCGTCCAGACACGGAAAACGAATTCACCTGAGAGGGAAGAAGACATGTTGCGATACGTTAACAGTGTGTTTACTCTTATTAGTCGCAAACGTAAAACATGCGGACTATATACGATAGACAGAGTATGGACACACATACGTTAACATCAAGTATTGTACCGTGGACACCACAGTAACCCGATGGGTTATTTCAACCACTTTTATGCACACAACACTCGCCGGTAAGTCCCAATCAACATCGCTTTGCTAAAGGCCAGTAGCTTCAGGCTTTCAGCGCGTAACAATATTTTGAATGAGCTGAGTGGGTCAACCCAGTGACGTGTTGTCGTGTGGTGTCTAGTAATCGATGATGCAGGATTTCGAGCAACCAGTTCATCGGTTTCAGCCACTCGCTGAAACAGTTTTCCATCCGTTCTGTCCAGGTAAACGTAACTGCAGCTTCAAGTGAACTGGTAGGCAACGTAGGTGACAGGATAATCGGACAATCTGCAGTTGCGTTTATGTAGAACTGGTTTTTGGTTATTTGAACCAAGCGCAGTTGACCGCCCGCATACGTACGGGATAGGGAAGACTTCAGTTTGTGTGTTTTAAAGCCGGATATCAATTTGTAGTAAAAGAAACGGATGATTCTTTCTATATGTCCTATCACTTATTCTAGAAAGTACCATCTAAAACCCTAGAATTATCAAAAACCATTGACGTGTCAGCGATAACCCGTTAGTCGAATCAGGTAACTTTTAGTACATCTCTAACATTTGTGCTTATAGAGTAACAAAAAACAATATGAACCTTGTAAACAGCACACATTCATATACGTCATAAGGTAAGTAAATACTCGCATGAAACCAATTCGAGACGAGACCGTTTGTATGCACGGCAGTTGAGCAGGACTGGAATCACCTTCCAGTTAACTTTGTCTCTCTCACGCACACACAAACACAATCGCACATAAGGTGATATACATCCAGTCTACCGAACTCCATATGCCTTATCGAATTTGTAATTGTCTTGTTCACTACAAAACCGATTCAAACAACTATGGGCGGTACAGCTTAGTCTACTACTAACTTACATGACTCGGTTAGAAAAATCAATAACTCATGCACTGCAAAGTTTTCATTGACAATTTCAAGCCCCCTGTCGAGTAAAATCGGATTCAGTGGAACAGTGCACATAGACACGTAGAGACACACGTGCAAACAAATACTGAACAAAAATTATCATTCCACTTGCTTGATGCAGGCAAACTGGATGATAGAATGGTCAAAGTCTGCAATGCTCACAATCGTTCACCGTGGACCGAGTCAGAAACTATGGAGCATAGTAACACACCTACTCAGTTTGAATGCTTTAAATATGGAAGTCATTCAGATCGCATGACATCCGAATATACGAACAAACGAACGCGCTTCATCAAGTTCGCAGCAGTTGGAAGGCCAGATTTAGCGCGATCCTTGTGAGAATTTGTGGCCGCACAAATGAGTACATGACATTCGACGCCAGATCTGACTCTTCCAGCTCTGTGAACCTTGATTAGGCATCCGGTGTCGGGGTGTATAAATGTCGAGGAACTTCGGTCATATTGGCAGCTGATGTCGTTGTTTCTGTTCGAACCGTGAAACTGATGATCCCTCGTCGGATCCAGGTGAGATTCAACTACTTCAGCTGCTGTGTTGATCCTGATCATCGTTCAACTCGTCAAATTTTCACACAATTAACAACTTTGTCCGTGGTCTTCAAAGCAAAACGTAAGTCATTGTGTTTCTCGCCAAAAATTGATAAGCTCACGCCTCTTTTCTGTCAATTAGTTGAGAATAGACTGTTACTTATAAAAGGAATGAGATACTGATACCTTTCTTTCGCATAGTGTGATGTGGAACTCGGTCAGAACATGTTAGATTTACGTCGAACGCTCGCATGTGAACAGTAATTTGGTTTCAAATAGGATAATTTGCGTTTGACTAGAAAAACTGAAAATGCAGTTGGATTGACTCAGTTATGCGCGTACCATGTTAAGGCCTGGATCAGATTTGATGTGATGACTGAATCATATTGATTTGTACGCTAACGGCAACACTATACTCTTTTTTAGAGGACATTCACTAATTGTGAGGAACCTAGGCATCGGCTTGATTCTAACGATCGACAGGAAGTGAATGTTCCGGCAAGGCAAGTGCTCTATCAACTGAACTAAAGATCTGCCAAATAACTTATCTGTAATATTTTATTCATTTGGTTTTAGGTCTCCGGTTGACTGTCATATGTGCACAACATATTTCTGTTTTTTGACTCATTGTACGGAGAGAATCGCATGAATAATAAGCCTACTAATATTGTCAATCCTGTTTTTCCATCATCGTTGGCTGGTCTGAACAAAATGGCTAGGCTTTGAGTTGAAACGTTAGCCTTGTGCAATTTTGTGATTAGCAGTATTGTCTGAGTTTGTCCGGAGATTGACTATATACCATTGTTAACTTGGCTGGGGACCAACACCCAAATGGCTCTGCTTGCGTTAAGTAAATATAACTGCTCTCACTCTCATCAACATCACCATGTGTGTCACGGGGTGCTTAAATCTGATGTCTACACGCATGTTTAGTTTCCAAAAGTGGACAGAGGGTGAATTGATATCAATACAGAAATAAGGTGACTGTTAGTCAGGGATACAGCGATGAGAGTTGGCTACCCAGCAGAGTACAATAAAAGTATGGATGGTAGTAATAAACAGGATATAAAGCAAGCCGCTATGTGGATGGTGGGAAGGTTGAGCAAACGTGTGAGTCAATAGAGTTAGGCGTATATCACTTACAAGTACGAAGGTTCGAGAATGTGTCAAGATGAGCGTTTGCTGATTTAGCACCCTAGAGGTGAACGTATCAAATAATGCTGTATACTAACGTTGAGACAATTAATTTTTCTGGGTTTTGGTGTTCAAGTGTAGTTATTTATATGTAATGGATCGTCCAGAAAAGCGCGATGATTCGCATAATCTGAAGACAGACATTAAACAGTACACGATATTCGCGGTTGACACAAGAACTCATTCGAAGCTACCATGATATACCTAAGGAAGACCGAATTAGCAAAACGTGCGTTCGTTTAAATCATGGATGAAATGATTTCTACGGAAAAGAACGACACACCCCTGGTTATATCACTTTGTGTTTTGATGGTACTGCATCATTTAGAGAGTAGAAGTTTGAGCGAAGCACAGAGGGTTAAAAACTGGTAGATGTTAGTAGTTCGTATTGTTTCTTCGTTACTAAATAACGACAACCGGAAGTATATATGTACGAACGACTAGTGCGATGGGATGAATCAAGAGTAATACACCAAATTGGGTGGCGCTAGTTGGGGCATGTAGTACTTCAGAGTTTATTGTACACTTAATGTTGACTTGAGGCGCTTACTCCCAACTGTTTTAGTAAAACGCAGGACATGTTGGGCAATGCTGTTCATTATAATCTTGAATGTTGATCTGAGATTAATGCAGTGACATGTGACCACTATCAGTCCGGTAAAAGAGAAAACAAGAAGAATGAGTTGGGGTTTGCATTAAGGTTCTAGAATCATGTGTGCAAATGTTCCCTCAGTCTCGTGTTAAAATACCTATCCATTCTGTCGGCCTAGCTGTCGTCTGGGTTACACAAAACTTGCCATATACTTATGTGAATTGGTGCCATTAGGTTGTTTACTTTTGATCAAAAGTAACCATAGCTTACCAGCCCGGTCAGTGACCACGATTTTAGGTGCATTGTGGGTTAGTTTAACCGATTTGGCCTGGCGGTTCGTGGTTCGGGGCAAATCATAATTACTTCATATAGAGACTCAAATATAAACATTCCTCATTCCACCTATCGTGACGGTGCTTACTACCATCCTTGCAGCGTCTATCGAGCAAGCGTCGGCAATCTAAACGTCCAAGTCAATGACTGAATGAACACAAAGGCCAATACGTGAGCTAGCCATTCCATCAAAGTTTTAAATATTTTCAAGGGCATCATAAATTTTTGATGAGATTGTGATCTGTTTGTAAACCTGTTTGGATATTTTTGCGTTTCTTGAATGTCAGTAGTAAGTTGAGTGATACTGGGTTCAATCACAAGTGTTTGGTTGTCACGATTGCGCATCAAAGCAACATTAATGGTGAACTGAGGCTGCTTAGTCATCCTCTGCCTATGAACGGCTTCATTTTTACGTAATCGAATCAAGTCTAGATAGTGGGGAGAGACTTCGACACCACAAGTGGACTGCCTGAAGTACAGTCCTGTCGGAGATGGATCGACCGGTGTCTCAGCAATCATTTTCAAGCATTCACTTGATCACAGTGAACATACAGTTGTTATGGGTATAAATTTTTACCGACGCAACACACATATGAATCGAAATAAAAACGACACTGCTGTTCCGCCAAATGGGATAAAGTTGTCAGGCTCACTGACAAATTCATCCTCTTATCAATATCAGTACTGGTTAGGTCTGAATCCAGCAGGTCTAAACACAAACGTAGAGTAGTTGCACAAAATCACGGCGGTAATATAATCGTCTGGTAAGGGAGAAATTGCAAACCATCAAAAGAGTGAGTGATGATACTTTGATCCTTGAAAGGTAATCTCTAACCGATCACTGAAAAGCCAACGTAAGTTCCAAAGCAAACAGGAAGAAACCACAGTCGAAAATACGCTGAAACAATAACACGAAGACCAATCAGTAAGTACGTTATTGTGATTCTCACGTTATTTTTATAACACGTGCTATATGTTGGCTGCAGATATTTTGGGAGCACCGAAAACAAGCAGATGGTTCTAGTGATAATCAGCGAACGGTTATTTCAATTTTTTCGGACCTAATCAACACCACGTAAACCAATGAATCGAACCTATGAACAGTGAATGTCATGTTGGAAGTTCAGACATTTTCAAAAAACTTATCTCATCTTTCTGAGACAGGCACATGTGTTTGCATGCTTGCAGGTCAATCATAACAACGACTGATGGACTTCAGCTTTCCGAGACAGGCAGTGCAGCGGTTGAGAAGTTACACAACAAAATCTGTTCAAACTCAAATCCCCTTTATTGTAAGCTCGTCAATGATTGTCATGTTTACAATTAAATAGCATGTCAACATACAAACAACTAACACCATCCCCGTAACAATATTTGCCAGAGAAAAGTATTTGGCAAATAGATTAAAAACAGCTACTCGCACTAAGCTTACTGATATATCGTTCGTGTGCAATGAGTGTTCAGTTAGCCCTCCTTCTCAAACCTGATATGACAAGTACTCCTGGAGAGCCAAGAGTTTATCAGTCATCGAAGTTAATGGACAGCTACGACTTTTTTGAAGGGTGTACAATCAAATGCAACTGGCTGATTGTGGTAAATGATGGATGCAGTGAGACAAGCAACAAACTAGACGTAGGGCATTTTGTGAATATCGCGGGAATAGCCAGTTAGTCATATAAGTAGGCCGGTTGAAGATGTGATTCGATTTTTCGACTGTGATACCCCTCGAAAGTTGACATAATGATACCATTCAAACTTCGATCGGCTGGAAGACCAAATATCGTTATCATAAGTGCCAGCTTACCTATATCTTGGCTATTAAAAGGTTGCTGTTCGTTAGGAGCAAAGTCCGTGGCATATGTGAACGACCATTCCAAGAAGAATTCAAGATATGCGTTCAACCCCAGTGTTTGCATAACCTCTGGTTCTATTCAAACCTTAAAGCTCCAGTGAACAGTTACCATGTTCTCAGTTCTCTTCATCTAACAGATTAAAAAACAACTAGTTCTGATTGATGTAGAGAATACTGGTGACTCAGGCTGTACGAAATACGGACAATCTGTAGACACAATAAGCCAGTAACTTCAAGTGGACTGCACTTGTCCTAGCCAGTGGGATTTCTACCATTAGGACCGATTACTTGAGTCATTCCACCAAAGGCGACTTCTGCGGAACCAACGGTAGAGCTTGTAAAGGCTCCTTTCTCTAGTAAACATCGAGGGTTTGAAGCAACGTCCAACTAAAGCTGTTAATCTCTTAACATCTATAGACCCTCTAAGTGTTACGCAAGCAGAGATCATGGATCCAGGTGTATGAATGACGTGAAGGAATGTGAATATCTGTTAGCATGTGCCTTACAGTTTATTTGGAAAGCACCGCTTCTGGCTCATATATCCGGACGATTACGAATTTTTTTAGTTAGTTCTCGCATGATGGCGTGTGTAACAAGCTGACCGTTGTGCGTAGAACACGGGTGAGCTTTCGATCCACTTTTTTATTAGTTCTTAATTCTCTTCTTTTTTCCTCATACTTCGGTTCCACTAGGTCTAATAGTAAAAACTGGAGGTTGTACCATATAACTCCAACCATCGTGTAACGAGCGCCAAATTTCTGTTTAGGAACTGCACTTCCAGTATGTGTTTTTTCAATGAACCGACAAACGCAGTGAACACTAGTTCCCAACTCTTGTTATCTTCGTTTACAGTTTTATCGATTCTCATGATTTGTATTTATTTTATATCATCCACACACATGTGTCATCGTCAATGTTTCTCGTGTCCAACATGGCTGCTTGCTATTTTTCCATTCATGAAACAAACCTAATCAAGGGCATGGTCGGTTGTCAACGCCAAAATGGAATTTGCGACCGATTAGACAACAAGTTTGACTACCGGAGAAACGTCAGAATGCTTTTTTTCTTCAAAAAAGATGAATAAAGCATGTCACTGTGCCCCCCTCCCTTTAGCCTATTTTATTAACGAAGAGAAAAATATCCTCCAGTTTTTACGCCACAAGGAATGACTGTTGTCATGTAACAGGTGACGTCACTTGTGGACAAGACAATGTCGAAACTCCAAAAGAGCGATTGTGATAATCAAGCTCGAAGCTGAATTGTTGGGTGTCGTTGCAAATGCACCACCACGAGCTCTTCAGAGGAAATTAAAGCATCATCACAAATTTGGATCTTGTAAGATTGAAACTATAACAATCCGGTGACCATTAAATACTGTTGTTTGTTTTGTAATGCGTGTTAGGGTGTCCTACATACCAGGTTCCGTAATAAAGCAGATACGGTTTTCTATCTAAATTATTTACTAACAGCTTAAGCTACTCAACTTCAGGAAACCGTCAAAAATTTACTCCTGAAAACGTTCGAAGCAGTCGAAAACGGTTCCGTTTTCAATAAGTTTAACAACTCGATTTGCTTAACGACAAGCAGGCTAAAGTTAGATTCACTTCTAACTTGTCTTTTTAGTTACCAGTCTTTATAAGAAGAAACAATTAAATCACAATTGAACTTTGTCATTAAAGGTATATCTGATTGAAAAAAGATGTCAAAATTTAAAGGAGCATTAATATTAGGAATGTGTTCCGTGTGGAATATCAACTGTTAGTGCTTAACTACCTGATATTATGTCTAACATAAATATCCGGGTTAGAACTGTAATTCCAATCCTAACCCAACTTGGGATCAATGGGTGTTACAGACATACCCGAGTCGAAAGTTCAAGGACTTAATCGATTGATTCACCAATGTGTGAACAAGATGACAATAACCCAGTGGTCCGTAAATCGTTTACCAGAAGAATACGGATTTGACGTTTCGAAGCAAAATGAACAGAGCACACCTAGCTAAGTCCTAAATACCCATCAGCGACAGCGTCCACGAAGTTTATTGCGCTACACTTACTGTGACCTTCAGGTGGCGTACTCACGGGAGTTCGTATCAAAGGTAGGGTCCTCCAGAATGCAATGCACGTGTAGAACTTTGCAACACAGAACTGATCTACCGTAATGTTCAAGCCAATATATAGCATGTCTTCAACTCAGTCATCACTGACTCACCTGCCTGAGAAAAATTAGTATAGCTGAAGCGGCCACCTTGTTTAGGACATCTCCGTTTGTGACACGGTCTTGCAAGCCGGTGTCACGGACTCATATTGTGATAGACGACCAGATTGGAGACGCGAATATTTAAACACTCGAAGAGATGTCCCAATGTGGTAATGAGATGTGGCCAAAGCCTAAATGGGTGGATTTCGGACAATACAGGCAACTGAATAGGCTATTTCCCAACGAATTCGGACCAACGAGCGAGAAATGACAACCAAAAAACCCCGACAGAAAGCGTCAACCATACGCACAAAACCAAACAGAAGTGTACATGACGTGCAGGTGGAAACCGCCGCTGCGTTGTGGATTTGAATTCCGGGTCATAGACACAAGCGCACGTGGCATGAGAACCAACCAGTTGGACGATAAAAACTGTCTTATTGAACGACATTTTGGCACGACATGACGTATTCAGGGCAAAATATGTTTATGTGAATTGTGTCGAGACCTCGCTGTCGTAGAGAAGTGTGTGGAGTACACATTTCTGAGGCACTACCACCTCCATCTTGATTGTTAACATGGAGTTTAGTTATACCGTTCTTGAAAATTGGGTCACTGCTTATGTTGACTTACTGATGAGTAGAAACGAAGTATGAACACGGGTCATCTCTAGTGCATCCATATGAGCCCTGGTGTATACGATTTCTAGGAACCATTTGTATAAAAAATTGGACAAAGTAAATAGAATACTCTTCCGTGGAAGTCATTTTTGATGACGCCGCAAAATAAAAGCGCATACGACCATTTAAGTTAACTGGATATAACCTTCGTTCCTCGAACAGTTTTACGTAAACCAATTTTCTATTAACGGCAGCAGAGTTCGTCTGCCCTGTGAAGGTTTTGCTGATGCCACCTTCCATGAACCGCAAAGACAAAATTTATCGACCCAGTGAACCAAAATTAAATCCATCTCGGTACTGAAAGTAGACGTTTGTTATCCGTTAATAAAAATAACTATCTACTGAAACCTGAAACGTCTGCCTTGATAACAAGTTGACGGACCTTAAGTCGGACATGAAATTTATGATCATTTCAACTTAGAACCAACTACATCATCATCATAACACTCATGAACCTGACCAGTGTTTCGGACCGCTGGTCACCTCAACAATGACGTGGACTATTCTAGAACAAACGCCACTGAAAGACTAGATGGAAGAACTAAAAATGGTAGGATTGTAGGTACACCATTGACAAGGGCACATCACCGTCTCGGATAGCGTTTCTAACTAGTGATCGTGAAGACTAAAATGGGACAGGCGACACCTACATACTTTGATTAGTGGAGCAATCAGGATTTTCATATTTCGTAACCACGTTGTTGCTTGACCACTACGCAGTTTTACCTGACTGTTGGTGATTTCAGTATATAATACCCGGTACGGTAAACGCTCAGCTGGTATACGGAACTAATCACACATTGACGGCTGATGAGTTTCTCCTCTGGCTCACTTCATCAAGCAGAACAGCATCGATCGCTTTATGAGTCATAGTCTTTCATTCCTTCATACAGACTTTCAAGTAAACTTGCTATCAGGACGTGATGAACAGCAACGCGATTAGCAATGTGGTGATCTGTGTCCATCCAGGCATTCAGACGCAGCCCAATCAAACAATGGTAACGAACAGCAATAATTCTTCTTGAGGTCATGCTTACCTACAAAAAATAGGATGCATCCGAATCAAACCAAAATTATATGTCACGGAGAAACTCTACTGGGATTTGAACATCTTGTGAAGTGAATGAAATTAACAATTTATGACAAGCAAAGTTATAATACGAGTTTTTTACTGTGATGCATGTGGATAAAAAAATAATAGAACACTTTTGTGCACTATTTTCATATATGTACCAGTTTCTAATTCATACGAACAGAACTACCGATATAACAGATAATTCATGCATATTTGTATCGTTTACACTCTTAGAGGCCAACAGAGGAGGAACGTAGTACTGAACTTTGATATTTAACTAAAACTGAATGAGCACACAATGAACTTTGATAGACGACAGCAAACATGCGATCAAGTATAACATTATTTTTGTTTAATCCCGGTCGTATGAAAAAATGATTATAACCATAAGGTGTTCAAAGGATATTAGGTTGGATAAATAGCATACAAATAGTGCATAATGCACACAATTCAGTTACCGGAACAGAGGACAAATTTACCATGAAATAACATCTGCTAGCGTGAATGAATACTTGATCTGAACGATCGGCTCGTCAGAAAGGCAGGAACTTTTATGCGTTTTATGTCGTGTTCGTCTCAGATCCCGCTCAGACAGAGTGGTAAAATATGAGGGGACAACGGTGAACATTTGCCGCACAAATTAAAGCATAGGTTAATATCTATTTTTTGTGCGTATCGTTTAGTGTATTAATGCACAGTAGCCGAGTAAGCCCATAAGTTATGAGGAAACTATTGTCGGGAAAGCATGCATGTGTGCGAGTGCGAAAGCACAGGTATGTGGGTAACCAAAACGTTAAAAAGACATGAAGTGAAAACGTGACAGTCCCCCAAATGACTGGTGTCCTTCGGAGATTTTAGACATTACATTATAACAGTTTAAGCAGGTACTTGAAAGTAGAAATGAATGTGTCTTAGAAAACACTGAACTATTCGGTGCTGAGTGTTCGAAATTTAAATCGCTGATGATTGGATGCAAGACTGAAGCAATCACAGCATGGTGACCAAGCAAAATAGAACTCACAGACTGGCTGAACAGATTCAAAAAGGATAGACGCTATTGGGATAAGTGGACAGTGACAGACACACACGCGCACGACTGATGGCATCCGCTTTTGGATTAGCCTATCACAATGACCAAAGCCATAAGAAACATACGCACATGTCACCACAAGTGATTTGCGCCGCACTGCTTGTGGTTCCACTCATATAAACCAGTATCCAGTGTAAACCCGAAAGAATAAGATCAGGAGGCATATGAGTAGAAGTCTTCATAGTCCAGCCGACCAATACTGGTTGGTCAAATGATGTGGTAACGTGATAGTGAGAGTTTTTCGGCTGTGAAAGAAAAACTAGAGACTCTTTACTGGCAAATAATAAGCCAAACAGATAAACAAATATTGTGTTTATAAGACAGGAGAAGTTTCACTACAGGAGTATGTAGTGGTTCATTTTGGTATGATAAGAAAAATAAACAAATTAAAATTCTGTGTAAGAAAATAAACTGTCTTCAGGATGTACTATATCAACAAAGTGGGTAGTTTGTTTATATGAACGAACATGTGTAACTGAGTTAGCTTATCTGTGCATGCATACATAAGCGTATATATATATATATATATATATATATGTGTGTATAAGGGTTCCTTCTCTTGTATAACTGATCTCTACTGAATATTACAGTGACGCTTTCTCCACAACAGGCATCTAGCCCGTCTCCGTATAATGGACCCATTGTCACAATCGCTCATCCTATCTGTAATCTCGAACTGCTTGAAAAACTCGAACGTGTGTGCGCTTGTATGGGACTACACACACGCACTTCATATTCGGGGCTAAAATATCCGGACCCACGCATTACTCAGTCTCCTCCCTTCTGAGTTATTCACCGTAATCACGTCGCCGTCTCGTCACTGGTCCACACTCACTTTTTTACCCAGCTACTGTTTTCATATTTATTGTGTTGTAATTAGCCTGATGATCAAACACAGAAAACAAGTCTTGTTCGCTACTTTGTCGTTCTTTGTACTGTGAGTCTATCGCATTGCCGTTGTCGTTTGCCGCTTCACAGCGAGGCTTTTACCGGTTACTACCGGACGTATGGCTGACACGGAAGCAGATGCTCCAAGAAACGCAACGAAACAGATGTGAGGAACGAATGAGGTTAACAGTATATTCAGTAGGACATTAGAAATTAACAAGCTTCGTAGTTGGTATAGAGATATTATTTGAAAAACAATTGGAAACGACAATACATAGTTCAGTAATGTTATTACACTCGTAAAGTGATTTCTATTCACAGGTTAATAGAAAACACACTTGAACTTAACGACAAGAAGGCAGAAGCTAGTGGATGCTAACGTTTTGTATTGTTTCTTCAGTACCAAATGATACTAATGGGAAATTCAAATGGGACAGGTGGTGTGGGACAATGAGCAGAAATAAATTTCATGGGATACGTTTTGTCCCGTGGTTTGATAAAAGCGCATTTGAGTCCCAGTGTCGTCAAGTTGATTAAGTGAGTACAGGATCCAGTGCAGACTGTGTTGCGGTACACAAATCATTTCCGGTTCGTAGGCAGTTTGTAAATTAGCATGACACCTTTCCAGTCGTTATATGATGCCAATGATCGTTTAACAGGATTACTTATTCAGCATCTACCAGTTTCAGTTTCTTAATGATGTGGTCAAAATTTTGAAGAAAATCGGTTGCTTAAAAGTGTACCATTGATTTCCCTCCCCCAGAAGCGATCAATTATCGTTTTTGTTGAACTGCACCGAAGTGTACGAATGCCTTCAAGAGCAATGATTTCTACAAGTCCTATGTAACGCCTGCAAATTTTTCAACCTAAAAATTGTTTTCACCGCTACGTTTGATGTCCTTTGAAATACGTCGTGATTCGGTCAAGATAACCACAAAACAGGCGTTCATTACTTAACTAAGTATTTACGAAAGGTCAATTTTTTGACATCATTTCATGCGATCATTTGGCTTCGAAACCGGGTTACATTGTACTTCAAAGAAAGACTTTTTCATCGTCCAAATCACACTGTCAAAAACGAAGCATCTTATTTACCTAGTCAAATGTAAATCATGAGGAGTGAAAACAACTCAAACCACTTAAGAGTAGTGGTACCTTTACACGATAATTCAAAAGCTTCAGTTTCCTCCTGACAGTGAATGCTTATCATACTATGCGATAGTGCCTACTGTGATAAACAAAATATACACATACACGTATTCGGTCATCGACTCGAGCAAATGATGTCACGATCTTACAGATAAGCCATTGTTCGAGCACTTTACGTCTGTCTTCACCGACTGGTATTCTCAATGAGTACGGTCTGCTATATCAAAAACCCTGCTGGTAACACAGTACGTTGCTGAACAACCATACATTCTGCAGTCATATAATTTGACCAATTGACTGTGTAACTGGAGTTTATTAAAACAAGCACCGACAGACTGCTTCCATGCTGAGAGGTTTATTTCACCTACTGTGGGATTACTGACAGAGACGAAGAGTGTTGGAACACAGCAAAACTATTCACATCCGTGCTGCAGGTGGCTAAAACTATTAAGACATAGAGGAAGGTGGATTATTCATAAGTGTCGTATACCCTTATTCCCAGCGAAAACTGGACGAGTTTTTGACATAACAGACGATCACGGTAATTCGCGAACGCTACGCCTAACATCGCTCCTCATCCAGATATTTCGGCAACAATAATGAATACTAACAAACGATATAATACAGTTCATAACATTATGTGGGTTGCTTGTGATATTCCACATGTAAGATTGCATCACATAAAGCTGTTACGCTTGCTTCAAATAAGTACGAGGTATAGAATTAGGAACATCCATTATCGAAAGTAGATCAATAAAATCCGCAATACGTACCATCAGAACACACTGAGGAAATAACTAGAATAAGCGTTGAGTGAGTGAATAACAAACATGTTCAGTTTACTGAAAAATATTCATGCACTGGTGATCAAACGTGGCAGAAGTAGAAGGAAGGAGGCAGCTGAGAATGGACTAATCGTTGGTCAGAAGTGATTTGAAAGAAGTTTAGTTCTTCGACTGAACTGATATCAACCATCAGTGTAGCAACTAACCTGTTCAACTACGCTGATGACGTTATTTAGGGGTAGCTCTTTTGTAACTTTTAACTTCCTACCCTTACAGTACGGTTCATCTGATTAGAACAAGTGACGCCCGAAAAATGCACGAATATTTTGTTTACACTCGTTAGTGACAATCGTTATCAACTCACATGACAACAACCGAAAAGAAACTGTTCCGGGAAAACAACTATCCAAATACTTGGGAAGTATTTGGTGTTGTAGCGTGTACTGGTCTCCTCGAGTCAAGTGTATATTGATAAGAGCCGAGAGAATTACATTATACGTTGTTCAGCTGAAGTGTATTACCAAGTAGTTGCCGCTTCACTTAATGATTAATCAATGCCTGTATACTTCTTCATTGATTATATGGTTTTTTTGCGATTCTCCTTGGTTTGTGGAAGGAGCACAGCAAACCTTAAACGGACCAATGAAATGTCTGGTACGAGACAGCGCCGTTACATACATATACATTTTACCCAGGTCATTGTCAAGCCCCAGTTGAAAACATGCAAACAGCCTGCTGACAACATCCGGATGAATATCGGTTTTTTCTAGACAAATTTCAATCTTGTAAAGTGATTCACTCACGATCTCCGATGTGCATGTACTCAAGTGTACAAGTTTCCAATAAGTCCCTAACTGACCGAGATCTTTGTGAGTCCTGAGCCGATTACCTTACAGTTCACTGAATGATTGGGTACATGACAACTGTTCGCGTAGTTTCAGTTCGATTCAACTACTGAAACCCGCATATTTTCTTTATTACCACAGTTGAACATGTGATGGTTTTTGATACCTAAGTTCCATCTTCCAGAGTGCACGGACCGGTTAATTTACCCAATCTGAAGGCGCATTTACTTTGTATGTGGTTGTTCCTCAATACAGTGTTCGAACCCACGTACAACTAGTATTAATGAATCATCGACGTATTGATGCCTGTGTTAATGATTAGCGCTCATCATCATCAACGACAATTCTCTATAACTGATGAGTAGTAGGGGATTTTGGTTTTCATATAGATTGAACATCAACCATAATTGATCGTAGCTGTCACATTCCCATAGACTTTCCAGTCGGCCGCTTTCTGTATAACAAAGAGTCTGCTGAATGTGGGTGTTTTTGTTGACACATCCGTGACTTAGCGATGAACACGTGCGGACCACTTCCAAAAATTGTGCGATACCATCTATGGACCAGATCACGATAAGTGCTCTAGCAAGCTCTCTAGATGTGGATATGAATGCCATATTGCATGCGCAAGTGACAGACGCTACCGATCGTGAATTATGGTCATTTAAAGTTTCGAACCATGTATCTTTTTAGGTTTTAAAGCGTGGCTTAACGAAGAAGTCACACAATAGTGAGCATCAGCACAACCTCCAGTATGTTCTTTCACATCCGTTCTGTTTACGGTTCGGAAGTACTAAAGTTTAAAGTTTTGCTGACAATCTAACTACTTACTACTTGTAAGTAGATAAAACTGAGTTACCATATTCATCATTATTGCGGCATGGTTGCAGAAGTGGAAGCAGCTGATCAAATAACAGACAAGCTAAGTGCCCACCGGACATGAGGACTTGAGACCTGCGAATAGAAGGGGATTGTCAACGCGAGAACTGAAATGAACTAGCCAGTTGAACTGCGTCCGGTCGCATTACGCTCCTCAAGCTAATCGATCGGTCACGTCGGCTTGAGCAAGGGAGGGTGATCATTTAGTTGTCAACGCTGACACTGTATCAGCAACCAGGCCAACCTTCCCCGTCGTAAAATGCCATCAGAAGAATTCGAAAAGTGATGACAAACTGAATCAAAACTTTGTTATTGAGGGTTCGTTTAATAAATGACCGCAGTTGAATGGCCTCAGTTATCCAACTTGCCTTATCCTGAAAACATGCATTGTAAAAATAAAGGAGACGTAAATTAACAATAGACGAAAACGACGGCTGCGTAAAAACAGCACTTCTTGTTTGTTACGCAAAATAGGTATGACTGGAGTTTCACATTTAGGCGGACATGCTAGCCACATTGATGCCACTGATCTGAAATAAGATGAGATCGTAAACCATTGTCGCATAATGGCCACAAACACGATCATATGAGAAGCACATATAACACTGCCCAATCGATTACGCACAAACTCATACAAACCACAACAAACGAAGGATACTTTCAGATAGTCTGCAAAAAGCCAACGGTGACAACGCCAGCTGCTGGCCACACGCTGTAGATAGCAATTCCTGTTCAATTTCGGACAGCTCGAGAGATTCCGATAAGTGTTCGGTCCAGCTAATTCCACAGCAAAAGGTATCCGGCGTTTTAAGTTCAGGTGACTAGAACTGAATTACAAACACTATATTCACAAGATATTCTGGGAGTCATCGAAAAATACCGTTGCAGTTATTTATACCGAGTGTTGTAGTGATTCTCATCGTTTAGATACCGTGTTTAACTGTTTAATCGCACTATCTGACCGCTTAACGATGAAAGCAGAGCAGCTAATATTGACTACCCTCCAACCTGTGATAAGTGAAATGTTCTCCTGCAATGTGGACAGTAATAGTGTTTACCAATGTTACGACCCCACCTGATAGAGAAAAAACAAGAACAACGCAAAGACCACGAGCAGTATCTCTATCACGAACGAACGCAACGATATTGCAAAGCGGTACGAAAATCAGAGCTCAAGTATCGGAACGCAAATCTCGCAACTTAGAACCCCCCAACAAGTAAGAAAAAAGACGGCCTTCAAATGAGCTTTATTTGCTGCTCAGCCCGAAGGCAAAATTGCGACTAACAGCAACTGTATTTATAGGTTTGCGGTGGCCTTGGGCCTAGGTCGCCGAATGGACCAATCAGG
>JTDE01001801.1:0-19790 GCA_014338405.1 Paragonimus skrjabini miyazakii | reverse complement strand
CGAAGTCCTGCATTTGATTCAGCGGAACTGCATCGATCGGGCATTTTATAGACCGAGTTGGTTTTAATTGAGATCATGGGACAAGCTCGGTTGGTCGCTGTGACATAAACAGCAACGATCCAGAACAAACGAATCAGTTGAGATTAAAAGTGGACTAAATATATACTGTTTGCTCACACTAGTTTCGAAAGTAAATGTTCAAAATTAAGGCGGCTGTTGCGATCAGCATCTCATTCTGAATCCACTTGTCAAAGTTCACAGTATAGTGATGGTGAATTGAAGCGACCATTCGGAAATCATCATTATGCACTGACAAGTGGAAATTTTTAGGAACAGCAAAACTACTAATGCTGTGCGGTAAACGTCGACATCGTGGACGAAACAGGGGGATAGTAGAGAGGCTTGGCATCCAAACAGAACAGTTACGTGTTTAAGTAGAGATAAACGGGTTAATGAGATTGAGGCCCAGAATCTCAGACATAATGATGTCATCAAAAGGCCGCTACCATAAAACGGAGGGTTGTATCGTAATACTCATCAAACCATGGACACAAACGCTCATATAACTGCGGCAGTTCACTCTGTTAATCTCCGATGAGTATTCAATTTAGGAAGTATTCCACTTTTTTATATCCATCCGTGACTGTCCATTCATATCCCGAATAGTTACTTGTTTTATATCTTGCTAAAACCAAACGAACAGTTAAGAATGCATATATTCAAACTACGTACCTGTAGTACTCAGAACGAGGGTGTGTGAATAGCCTGAGTTCGAACCTCCAGCGTGAGTAGGAGAAGACGCCGGAGTGGCAGCAGTAAACAGTTCTCATTCATGGGACAAGAACACGGACTCACAGATGTACGTCAGTATTAAAGAAAACGAAATCCGTCATAGGTCGACATCAATGACATATACAACGTCACAAGATGTACTGTGATTGGTCCAGTACAGAACAAAGAACTTGGTGAACAGCAGAAGATATAACAATGAAACTGCTTGTTCAAACCTGATTTCGTATCCTGAAGTGACGCTGGACTGGTCTGTTGCTAGATTGTTTACTGTGTCGGGGTTTAGATAGGCGATGAATAGGTTTTCATCACAGCTTCTCTTCTTCCAGAAGTCTCCGCATCCACGTCTGCCAGTCATGTAGATCTTCTCAACGCATCGAACCCTTCGGATAAAAGACATTCTGTCTCACTTACTGCTTTGTTTTTAGTACTTCGGAAAAAATCTGATTAGCGTTTCTTCGATGAAAAAGAGGGATCGTGCGAGTCGGTATTCTTTTCACCACTGTACTACCTAGCTTGCGCGTGATCAGTCATTCGGCAAGTCACGGCTCGTTTCCACGTAGGTTTATTACGTCAAATAAAGCGATGCACTTAGGTGCCTGAATTTAAGTAGAATCGCTGGGCTCTCCTTCGTTGTGCAATGAACTGTATTCCTGTAGTGAAGCAGAAAGTTGTCGAGAAACACCTGCAATTCAGTAAACGTTCAAGGACCAGTAGAGCTCAAGGCATTTTTGGGCGTTTTAAATAAATTTTCTGTTGCACCGTTGGAACACGGATGCCGAGACGCTGTTCGTAAGTGACGACACCCGGTGTTGTCAAATCACCGGAACAAAATTGCTATCCATTGTCCGCTATTAAGACTTGCGGAATCCTTTCTCGACTGAAACATTTATGAAATAAATGCAGGGTAAATGATGCAGAAGGTGAGGTTCTAATAAACACTTCTGGCCACCGTGAGTACGAATCAATAGAAACCAGAATGTAATATTTACCAAGAAGTGGTCCACAATGGTCTGTCTGCACACGTTGCCATGGTAGATAACTGTCTGGTCAAGGTGTCCAGTTCCTCAGACTCGTTTTTATTCTGTAGAGGTAGGAATCGCAGTTCATTGCAGTGCTCTTGATATCCGAATTTATCTCCGGTCATCAAAACATCTGTTGAGTCAATGACTTCATTTTCTCTAAGTTTAATGAATCCTTGTGCAGGTCGTCTACTACAGCCTTTCGTAACGGTGGTGGAATAACCAACTGGTCTCTCCGACACAGCACACCATCAGATTATATTGATAACTCCTCTCGGTTCGGAAATAGAACTGGATATTTCTTTCTCATAACTGATGACCAACCCTTGATCATTCCGGCAACTACCGTGCTGTAATAGTTTTTAGTTATCTTGACCAAATGCTTTCGGATTGCTGGAACGGCTGGCGATGCGAGCAAACACACTTCAACAGCTGAAACACTAGAATGTCGTGACAGAAAATCTGCTTGTGGAATCCGTTTGCCAGGACAATCAATGATTTCATGATCGTAGGCGGCTAGAACTAGACTCCATTGCCATATCATTACCGCTGGTAATTTGACAACTGATTTGTGTGAATCAAATAAATACTGTACAACTTGATGATCTTCATAAATTTTGAGTCTGATAACAAACAGATATTTATGTAATTTTTAACAGCCCAGAATATATCCGACGTCTTTTGTGTTTTTGAGTATACTAGTGCTCTGCTTTATTCAATAATAATAGCGATACATAGAAGACATGATATCCCCCTCCTGTTCCAAAACAGCACTGATGCCGGCACTGGATGTATCTGTGATCAATGTAATAAGTTTTAGCATAAAAAATGGAGATGATATCGTTTTTTTAGTTACAACTTGCATTAGTCCTCGCAGACCTTCATCTTTCCAACTGCATGCCAAAATTTCCGCTGTCTGAACTGTGAATACTAGCAGTGTTTAGTCGCAAATTTCGGTACAAAACGAGAATAGTACTGAATACAACCCATTACTGATCGCAAGTCATCTTGACTCTTTGGTGATGTAATAGCAACCAAAGCTTTATATCGATCGGGGTCCGCTCTGCATTTTTTGTCACGTATGGTGACAATACGAATCTCTACACAGAACAGTTTTGCGCAAGAAATAGACTCGAACATGTCTGCACTATAAGTTAATGGTTATCCAAAAAGGTCAATAGAAAGGCATAGTAGATCGAAACTGCCACTGAACAGGTGGTCACTGTGAGAAAGAAGAAGGTTTAAAGACAATTGTCATTCAAAGTTTATTACAGTATGCACCAAGCAACAGAAACACTAATTTATTCTATCAAACGAACATATAAAGGAACCGAACTTTGTGTATTAGCTTGAACCCAGAAACTACCTGTCTTCAATCAAAAGAGATCAGCCTGTCGGTCCTACCTCACATTTTGTCTAACAATTTATATGTAACTGCAAAGAAAGTTACATAGGCAGAACCAAGAGGTGTTTGATCTTCAGAGTGAAGGAACATTTGCCCAAGTGGGTGCAGAATTCCGTATCACCGAAGAACGGTAACGTCGTTGAAACGTGCAAGCAACCAGTGTTCGAAGCCGCAAGACGTGTCCTGACCACTGGTCATGATATCGATCCAGTTTGTGCATTCAGAATCCTATTACGTCACTCGAATCCAAGATTCTTGCGGTTTGGTGAGACTGTCACAATTAATCGGCTAAAGCCAGCATTGTGTTCAGAAAAAATGCCTGTGAACTTTTTATCTTTGAATCGCTCCAGAAGCGAAAATAACCTGTTATTATGCTCTTCTGCGCTGTCTATATGTTATCATTACATCGTCTTGATGTACGCGTACTCCTGGCAAATCGGAAGTTGCCTCATCACTCGCGACTTGGAATATTCCAGTTGAGATATGTAATCCAAACCGTAGAAAATTGTACTGAAATAAGCCTCTAGGCGTAGTGTACGCCTTAGAATCAAAATCCAAGGAATTTGTAAGTGTGTCTGTCAGGTCAATTCTAGGAAACAGTTCCTGGCCATGTAGAACATTCGTAGAATCCTCCGGTTCCTCAATTGTCGTTGCGCATTTTTTCAGTCTCGGATTAAGTGTTGATCTATAATCGCCATATATTCTGGGTGATATACCATCTTATTTCATAACAACAAAGATTGGTTTGGCCCATGCGGATGAGTTAACTTGCGTGGCTGTAACATCTATTTTCAATTTGTTGAGAGCAATGTGTACATTTTCTCTTAGTCCTTACGGTAGTATTAGTCGATTCAAACAAATTGTGCTACCTTGTACCTCCAGACATGTTGACTCTATATTCAATCCGACTGCACTATGTGAACGTTAGACAACCAATTTGCTTAGCTGGGCATGGTACGCTCCACCCCGACCAATCTCGAAAGTAACGTTTGGTGAAGGAGCACAACTGAGCTGTCTCAAAGCTGTAAATCACACGAATCGCACTGGAATCCTCACCAGTTACCATTTGGTGAGTCCAACCTAACCGAGCTAACCGGTGACCATTGATTCCATTTATATCAAACGCCGTTGACTTCAGCTGAGCATCTGAATTTAAAGCACCCATGAATAACCTGTTGGGCTCTGGAATTCAGTTGTAATGTATAAGCAGAAGCTGACGGCTTTCTGATTTGATTCAGGTGGGATTTCTGTCCTTTGCATACCTTCTTAATACGGACAGCTTTACCACATAAATGGCATACAGCGTTACGAAATCGGCAATATGATCGTAGGCGTAACCCACTGCAAGAGAAATAAATGTTCACTTTCGTCAAACCGGAATTGATGACTGGTATTTGAGCAGACTGCGGGAACTTGTTCATTGGTTGACTTCTCACACGAGTGTGCACCTTGGTCTTCCGGAGTGGTACTACATTTGAGTCAACAGTAGCTGCGTTAACATCCTTCTGTTGACAGATGTTCCCGGTTTCCTGGAAAACTCCGCCGAAGATTCGTATGATTGAGACCAGAGATTGGTTAATGATGCCAATGATCCCCCAGCTTGTCATCGGCAAACAGCGGAAGATATAACAATGAAATTGTTTGTTCAAACCTGATTTTGTATCCTGAAGTGACGCTGAATTGGTCTGCTGATAGAATATCTATTGTCAGGATTTGGATAAACGATGAACCGAATAAGTTCTCACCAAAATACAACCTCCCTGTGTCACGAGTAGTCTACCACGTTCTTATGAAAGGCCCAATTTACCATTACCATTCTCTTACCTAATTCACCCTGACCTCTGTATGAAGTGATGAATTTTTCAAAACGTTTTTCGGTCACCTTTTCTTTGGCGACGAAACGCTTAGGTGCAATCAAGATAACAACGTTATCCTTAGAGCGCTGCGTGCCGCGTAGGCAAATCGGATTCCATAAGTCAAAAAAAGTTGGTTCGATTATTACGGTACCATTAACCTCATAGTCAGTAAAATGAATTTTATAACAACCCCCCCCCAGTATACCGGTTCACAAGACGTAGAACAATAAATTGGCCTAGTGGGTCCAGCGATGTAAGCAACAAAGAGGGTCCCCGGTTAACGCTAGCAAACAAAGACGAAGCCGGTAAGTAAATGTCGCTGGACGATGCATACATGTGGATTAAATACGTATGGACCGACCGATATACAACACAATAATGGAGGGACGGTGAGTGGGAGCAGGTCGGCAAGCGTTTGCATGGTGATGTCTTGAGCCGACAGATTGGTTAGCAAAACGAAGTACACATCGTCTATATTTGAAAGATCACCAAAAAAATGCATGATAGGCATTGTTTAGACTGGGAAGATCAACAAAGGAATCGTTACAACCGTGAAAATTCACCAAGGGAATTGAGCAGAGAATTAGTTGGTCAAGACGAAACAAACATGAATTGGAACAGTCGAGGGAATCTTTAATTCCAATACAGCAGCCCGTGACAACGAATGTCAATTAGCTGGCGTACGTTCGTGATTCCTCGTCATAGTCACGTGTAATACATGCAATCCCACGTCGACCAACATTTCCAGTCTTTATGCACTGTTAGCCGCAGATCGTCGCCTTACATAACTTGAAATGATGGTTTACCTACACTCGCCTGGGCAGATGAAAGGTGAGCTAATAACAACAGTGCCGGTACCCAGTTACCGCCTGCGATGACTAATCACCATTCGATTGTCTAAATGTTTTGTCCGTTCGCCTGTGAGCGATGAGACACTGTTTAAATTTCCCTGATCGCCAGCCTTTCGAGACAAGTTCTCAATTCGTCGCTTTCAAGGTGGATCCTAATGTGTGAAAATGGCGTCCTGGGTACATCGCAATTTGTTGCAATGTTTTATTACCGTTTCACTTGTTGCGGCGAACTCCAAGTCTGAGATACTCGTTGCTTCGACTCAATGCGACAGGTGTTCCGTCATAAGGATTGTGTAACGGTTACCTTTTTTCAATGATCTGGAAAGGTTCCATAAAGTCTGCTGACCATAATTTTCCGATATGACACTGGAATCGGCTACGCTGGATACCGTGTGCTTCCGTTGTCTTATTGTAACAAATGGCATTATCAAAATTTCAAATCATAGAATGTTATACTGCTTTACACAATTGGTCAATAATCATTACTCTCCAGATCGTGTTCTGGAACAGCTAGCATATGCTGTCTCGTGGAGTGTTATCACCAACACTTGTTCCAGTCATTTAGTATTATACTCAACCTCCTTAAGTGTCGCACCTTTGGAAATGCTCTTAAGTTTCCCTAGCACAAATCCCATCCTGTGTATTTCTCTGCATCCCGTAAGACTAACACACAGTTTGTTCAGTCGATATGCGTACAAGGTCACCATGCGGAAAACAGTGATGAGTAGCAGCCAGTCTACGACTGTCAAAGATGCGTGAACTAATCTCGTCCAATCAAACGGCTTGAACGAACTACGGAGAAGTGATTACCAACCAGTGACAAGGCGAACATCTCTGAAGAACTTCCGGAGCTACGTGCTACAGCTAGTTCTGTAACCAAATTGGTGCGTCCCGCGTTGTCGTCCAGAATGTAGTTACGAATGAAGAAGTAATGAAGCAGCAAATGGAACATCAGTAAGAAAGTCCCACTTTAAAGTGGATAAAAAGAAGAGTGCCACCAACGACGGAACACTTCAGAAGTTCATAGGCATACACAAGAATGGTGAAATCTCCACTGTAAAGAACATTATATGCCACCGTTATCATCATAAACAGCAATAAATCAGTGCTTCTCACTTATGCTTAACTGTCAGACAACCGTGAAGAAAGAAGCAAACCACATACAAGAAGAAAGGATAAAAATGAAGGGGAAAATAGGAGACCCAACCACCAAAAATAGTTACGTTTAAATCCAAAGAGTCGACATGAAACCAAAAACCAAGCTATAAATGAAAGTAAGGCGTCATCAACAAGACAACTTTCTTACGGTTTTTACTCCTCCGCGTCATTAAATGCACTCACTTCACAGACCACTTGACCAAACAACGACAACGTTCACGCCACTGAGCTCGATTAGTCGCCATCTCACCCAATATATCCGGTTACGGACCACGTGATTCGCGAATCCCCAACCGAGGAATTGAAGTTGACCTACAATGGGCAACCCCTTGGTGGATGATTTCATTTCTCTATACCAGGTCATTGTCTATCCATCCAGCACCTTACGCTAGTCGGTCGCAGCGGAAGCAACGAGTGCTCAATGTGGCAGACGACTAGCTGCCATCCTTAGTACATGGCCTAACTATCGAAGTCAGTGCAAATGTAAGGATTTAACAAGAGAATTCATTCGACAATCACTATCAAAGACCTGCTAACTAACCCCTTCGTTGATTACTCGCTGGTGCCACCCAACGCGAGCGACCAAACATAGACATTAGCGGTTGAATACCTGAAGACAGCTCACGTCTTCTACCCTGCGTGGCCAAGTTTTACAGCCGTAAAGTAATACAGCCCACATCGTTGCCTTATATAAGTGACTCAGAGAGACCAGTTTGTTGCCAGAGGTGCTCCAGATTGGCGAATACCGCACTACCCTTGGAGATACACGCTTCTATTTCATTCTCTACACCTCTGCCGCCGTTGATAGTTTCGCAACTATACAAACAAGCCAACGACCTCCGTAAGTTCATTATCCAACGTCAAATCTACGTAATCACAGCAGTTTTCCAGAATCACATTGTACTTTAAGGCTGCCAAACGTATTCGGAAATATTTGAAAGTGTGAAATAGCGGCCTTTTGTGATGCACGTAGTCAGACAAGCCTGGTTTATTGTCTATCCAAAATTCGAAGTTAACGCACACTGCAAAGCTCGATTCACATTATGACAAATTGTGGTAATGCTCTAAGAACAAGATGATGATGTAAATGATTTCCTACACTTTGTCTTTGTAGGTGATCGTGTAGTGACTATAATAAATGACACTCTCCATAGTCGCATTCGGTTGTACATTTTTGATGATTTTGGTTTTTTACCTACTTTTGTTTAAGTCAAGCTATTCATTTCGCAATATCCGGCTCGGTATTACCGGATATAGTGAGCTCGTTCCTGTGCATATTCATTATTTTTCTTGACGTACGTGCAATCAGTTGTTTTTCACTGTTCATGTATACGTTCGAGATATAATCATTTATATATTTTCCTAATTCAGTTTGGTTAGTAGTTTTTGATAGCTCATAACCGTGTAACCACTACTCAATATCTGACACTTCATCCTTCAGTACTAACGCTCTAGTGATCCTCCGTTTTTGGAAATGGACCTTATTCTTCGGTTTGTTTATTAGGAAACAAAAATTTTCAACAACGGAATTTTTTCTATCAAACAAGACTTTGTCAGTTGTTAGCCAGGCTTCCGAGTGAAGTCATTATGACAGCTTCACTATGTTATGGTAAACCAACCGGTAGAGTATAGATACGAAACTCTAAAGAAGGTAGTTAGTAATCGGACCACACCTTCTGAAAACACCCGACTGCAACAACTTTCCACGACCTAAAGCTAGGCGACAAACGCCCTGCAACGCTTCTAGCAGAAATACAACGACTTAACGGCAACTTGCACATGGACGAAGCCCTCCTTCAGGAATTCTGGCTTAAAAGATAGCCGGAAGCAGCCCAAGCAGTAGTTTCCGTTGCTAGCTCACGAACTCTCGCCGAGAGAGCGTACATCACTGTTCAAGTAATGGGGCGTTTCCAACCACTGCTCGGTTGCCTGAGCGTACCACACCCTAGTCCACATCTTAAAATAAGCACGCGCGGTCTCGACAATTTGGTTACCTCAAAACGTGGTCCAACAGGCATGGAAACTCTAAGAGCAGAAGTCGCACCTTTGTGACACGCTTTGAATGAAATCTCTTCAAGTCGTTCCTCAAATTTTCGACCTAGTATATCACCCATGCGACACATATCACAGTCAATAACTGACTGTTGTTGGTACCACGAACGCCCCGGTAACCGAGCCAAACAGTGCACCAAATCCTGCACCTACTCATCATCAAGGATAGGCAAATCCATCAGTCGACTGTTAACGGCAAACAATACCGTCGCCGACTCTCCCTGTCACATCACTTTTGTGCGGGATGTAGAAACCGGAAACAAATTCCTGGTTGATACCGGAACGCAGGTTAACGCGTTTCTGCCTACAAAAGACGAGATGTCAAACACCAGCAATCTACAACCCCATGCTGCAAGTGGCATTCCTATAGCCACTTAAAGGAAGGGTTCCTTATTTCTTAATATGATTTCTTAATTTCCTAATTCTCCGGCTGGCATTCCGCTGAGTGTTTACAATTGTCGCGTTACCTTTTGCCATAATTGGCACCGAGTTTCTCCACCATTTCGACTTTCTGGTCGATACAAGATGCCGTCTGTTAATCGATTTCAACATTAGGCTAAGTATACCCGACATGTACGCAACAAATGAGGCAATAACATCCATATATGCCCAAACCGCAGTTCCTAAGTCATTCGAGGGTCTCTTCACTGAGTTTCCGCAGCTCGTTTGCGCATCGGACGATATTCCAACAGTGACCTCTGGTATCACACACACCACATCCACACTCAGGGACGTCCCGTTCACTCCCAACAAACGTAGATTCGCCAGGGCAGAATTCGAACACATGCCCAAATTCCGAATAGTACGCCTTTCCGGGAGTCCATAGGCCTCACCATTGCATTTCGTCCCTAAGAAGTCAAGTGACTGGCGCCCATACGGTAATTACCGCCGACTCAACAAAGCAACCATCCATGGCAAGTACCCAATCCCTCTCATGCAGGATTTAGCGACTTATTTATGTAAAAAAAAACACATTCAGCAAGAGAGACTTAGCACACTAACACTTAACATTATATCCCGGTAGCCAAAGAACATACACCCAGAACTGCAGTTATAATCCCTTTTGGTCTTTTCGAATTTCTTCGAATGCGATTTGGGTTGGGCAACGCAGTTCAAGCTTCTCAACATTTCATTCATGAAGTGACACGCGGTTCGGGCTTTGTCTACTATGTGGATGACGTTTTGGTTGTCAATTATTTGCATCTTCGCACCCTACTGGAGCTTTTGACCCAACTTGGTGTCACAGTTAACTCCACCAAGTGCGAACTAGGTGTGACTAAAATGGAATTTCTACATCATAAGATCTCAGAAAATGGAATCGTCGCACTAACGGATAAGGTCTAAGTCATCCGTGAATACTCCGAGCCGAATTCCTTTAAGCAACTTCGTCGTTTTAGTCATTTGGTCAACTACTGCCGACGTTTCATACCTCACTGTATGCATATAATGCAGTCAATGACCAAGCTCCTCCGTGGAGATGGACGCAAACTCCAGTTCATCGAAGCGACACGCACTGCGTTCATTGAGCTCAAGGAAGCGGTCGCCAACTAGGCTCTCCTTGCTCACCCTGCACCGAACGCACCGCTGTCAATTGTAACTGACGCTTCTGATACAGCTCTTGGTGCTGTGTTACAGTAATTCGTTGGAAAGCAATGGCAGCCTTTAGTTTTCTTCTCCAAACGTTTGCAACCCACGGAATCCCGCTCCAGCAAGTTACATTGAGAGTTGCTAGTCATCTACCGTGGAAGACAGGAACCTTACGACTTACACTTATCACAAACCGTTACTCTATTCTTGAAACGTCTCATCCGACAGGCATTCCCCAAGGGTAGGTGGCACCTGGACTATATCTCCCAGACTACGCCTGATATACATATCTCAGGTACCGAAAACATTGTCGCGGACACTCTTTCACCCATCCATAACCTCAGCGTATCTTCTGACAGTGGCATTGATTTGGCGGCTATGGTTGCTGCACAAGTCACTGATCCTGAGTTCGAGCACTTTCGTCAGAAGAGCTCTCTCGCAATTCAACCCTTACCTCTGACATCTTCAGAAGGAACAATCCTCTGCGACACTTCGCAGGGCACACATCGCTTTGTAGTGCATCTTTCCACTACAGTGTTTGATACACTGTACAACTTGCCGCATCCTGGCATACGCGCTTCAATTGAACTTGTCACTGAACGTTTCGTATGGCTCAAAGTAAACAAAAATAGCCGCAATTGGAGTCGTTCTTGTAACTAATGCCAACATTCCAAAGTCCACCGTCACACAAAGGGTCCCTTTGACACCTTTCTTTTGCCTGACGAACGTTTTGACCACGCGCACGTCGATCTGGTGGGCCCCTTATCACTCCCAAATGGCTCTATTTATATGTTGACGTGTGCTAACCACTTCACAAGATGACCAGAAGCCAAACCACCACCCAACTGCTCCCTGGAAATGGTAGCCATCGTTTTCCTGGAGAGTTGGGTGGCACAACTTGATTGTCCAGCGTTGATGGTAACATATCGTGGATCACACGTTGAAAGACATATCGCGACCCTCGTAAGTAGGTTAGGATGAAGTACATTTGCAATACGGTTTACCATTCAGTAGCAAATGGGATGGTTGCGTGTTTCTATCATCAACTAAAAGCCGTTCTCAGTACGCATGCTAATCCTTCATGGAAAGAAGCACTTCCGTTAGTTTTTTAGGACTACGAAACACGGGCAAAGGGGACTTAAACGCTACTGCAGCCGAACTAGTTTCTGGTTGTACAAATAGGTTATCAGGCGAACTTGTCTCACCTGCACCTTCAGCAATGCACGATTACGCTAGCTATACAGCTCGGTTGGTGCATCACATGAGAAACCTACGCCCGGTGGAGCCTGAAGAGCAAACATCAGCTGTGCATGTTAAACTGTCCTTTTTCGTTCATGTCATTGTACGTACGGATGGCTTGCGTCAACTATTACGAATCTCATATACCGGCCCCTATCGTGTCCTTGCAAGGGTCGCAAAAACAATCACCGTTAGCCGTGACGGCAAACGCGAGGTAATTTCTGTTGATAGACTAAAGCCAGCACTTATGAAAGAATCATCAGCCGAACCTTCTTTGTCGACTAGTGGCGCTCCTCGCCTGGAACACCCGATGGCAACAAACGTTCCTTCCTCGTAACGACCTGCGGTTGTCGATACACCCGCAACTTCAACTTTCGCTCCTTCTACCTCCAAGTAGAATCGTCTGGGCAGTTAGCTTTGTAAGCCCGTACGTTCCGCGGAATATAGTAACGTTTCTTATTTTTTGAAACGACGTTTCTCAATATAACATATGCGCCAATTCATATTCGTCGTTTTGATCCACCTGCTAAGTCATGCTGTTTTGAATTATTATATGTCTTGACTTAATGATCTTCAAAACCTCCATTGTCATTCGCCCACCTACTCATTTTTTGGGTTATTAGGCATTGTGACAAGCAAAAAGCCAAGAAACGGCAAAACGTTTGTTTTTTACTCTTACTTATGACTTTCGCAATCATCTGATGCGTTACCAAGTCCGCAACCCAAACGGTGTTGTTCAGGACCAGGTTTATTCGCAAGCTAATCCTTTTTTATTGATTCTACCAACTTTAGACAGGAGCACAAGAAGAGAAAGCAAAGGCAGCAACAATCTAAGTTGCAGTGTCCATGGAGTCGTTGGTTGTCAAATTATTAGTAGTAGGTTGGATACGTTGACATGGTGAGTTATCCCTTTCCGCTTGTCGTGCGCGTACTTCACTGTGGTTTCTCTCCTTTTCGGACGATCTGAACATAGTGTGTGGAAAGACAACTCCCAGCTACCTATCGTACAGCATTGGACAAACCTACCCCTCTTTCCTCTCAACGGTTTTTAGGTCTGTGTAGCCCGTTGCGATTGAGAAGAAAAGCATCGAAAACTAGATAATCTAAACAAAAGCATCCTACTAGAGTAGCAGTCATCCTTGACCGGTGTTTTACTCCCCCTTCCCGAACTTCGACACTCCCTACCCCATGTTATTATTCTTTATGCGTATCATCCTTTGACTGTGATCAGCAAGAACAGGACATGATGCACTTTTTTCCTCCTCCTCCTCCTCCTCTTTCTCTCTCTCTCTCTTCCTCTCTGGAATAACGCAGGCATGTGAGATTCTTACCAGCCTTCTTGGAGAAAGTTATGTATCGACTGCAGCAAATATTTTCAATAGTCGTATTCAGTTGTACGGTTTCGATGATTTTGGTTTCTTACCTACTTTTGTTTTAGTCAACGTATTCATCTTGTAATATCCGTCCCGGGGCTAAAATTACAATTCGATTTGTACCTCTCTAGCTTGAAATGTTTCCCTGAACGCTCTATTTCTCAAGGTCGATATCAATACACAGGGGTAAACGCGTTGAGTCTTGGATTTCATTATCGTTCGGTTTCGATATTGAGAATTGACTGGGTATTATTCTGTTGGACTGGCACCAGCAATCGACTGTTTCAGGACGAGGTCGAATAAACTGATATACGTGCTCACGAGGAAGTTCGAAATGAGTAGGCTCAGTGATAAAAAGTTATGATCGAGTGACCAACACATCATCAGCCATATGAAGAAACTTCCAGTGACGGAAGATGTATCAAAAGAAGAGGATAGGGATCAAGCAGATTCAACAACTCTATCGATGGTTATCCTTGGCGGTGCACAAAACTAACTCAACATGCTCGCTCTGATGCATGGGGTCCGAACAGAAAAGTTGACTGAACGTACGGTGAAACACAGTTCCGGTTTTATTGATCCTCCTCAAGAGTGAAAAAAAGGAAGTAGTACAACATTTAAAAAATCTGTCAACAAGTAAACAGTCGGGCTCACGATGTTGATAGTTTCCTCAGGGAGCACAGGGTTGAATGGTTTGCTCTGATTTGGGTTATATAGCACACCAACGTGGGCAACCAGTTGCTTTATTTGCCGAGATTTACACTAGCCTTTGCTTTAAACAGATTGTTGTCTTGTCAAACCGTTTTATTTCCTGCCATGAACTTGACCACTGTGCAACAAAGAAAACGACTGTCTAAGGGGCACTAAGCAGTCTCAACTTATTAAAAAAATCTTTTTATGGAGAGAAACACTGTTCACAACAACAATGTTATAAGGAAACAAAGAGGTTGCGTTTTGATTGCTCGTCCGTTAACACATTCCATTACCTCGAGTTAGACAAGTCGGCTGTTTGACTTCGACAGGCGTTCAAACAGCCTGCGTTAATCAGTACCACTTGCAGATATTCGACGCGGCAGGTGAACATCGTTTCCAAGGGACGCGTCGATCAATCACAATTCCACTTGCAACAGGTTATGTGTGACCTCTGACTGGATGAACGTTTGCCAATCAGGAAGCCGCTCCAGACCAATCTCATTACATTTGGGATCATTAATAGAATGTTCTAAGATGTCTCATTAAGCAGTAGCTACTGACACAAACAACTTTGACTTTAGTGGCACTGGGTCTATTGGTCGTCAGTTTCATTGCCCCCTCACGAAGGCTTACCTTTGTCAACATTTGACGCTAACAGCCTTGTTCTGCTTTGTTAACTGGTTCGATGCACATTCGCCTCCTCGGGGTCAAATAAGCTAACAAGAATCGTCTCACCGATGTGGCAATAGATGGCTGATCTGTGACCAGATTGTATACACCTCCCTACATGTGAAATCCAATCTGTTGTGTAAACTTAACAATACAGCACGGTCACTGAACATGATGGCAATACCGGGCGGGCTAAAGCGAAACAGTGGACGTGAACTTTCGTGAGTAACCGGTCAAAGCTCTTAATGAACTGACTTGAGCTATGCGTCCCGTCACGCATAGCCGCCCTCGAAACGGAACTACTCGGCTCGATGACAAGGCTACAAAACTGAAGAATGCCATAGGCGGCTGATAATCTTCCGACACAAAATTGTAACCTCAAGATAGCACTTGAACAATGAGACAAAACTTGTGCAGTCCCTCTGTATTAACCCACCTCGATAAGGTCAAAACATCTCGCGAGAAACCTTCCGGTTTTTTTTTACTGTGATCATTATTTATGAGCTCCCGGTAACACTTCGTAACTCATCTGTTGTTGCATTCGTGCACGCTGTTTCTGCCACTAAATCGAGTCCAGCCGAATTTTAACAGTTGGTTTTCTTCTAAATGGCTCATATTGCAATCGGGGCGATTGATAAGTCATTTCTAACTGTTACCGCCCGCACAACGTCGCTTCGATGGCAGACTAACTCCGCAGGACCAAATGTGCCTTGCTAACATTCATAAGCTCCACCGCTTATAAAGAACGCTTAGGAGAATATGGGTCATATACCACCTTCGCTAGAATCTCTGACTTTGGTGACTTATGCCGAACGCCTGTGGTTGTTTGTCGCCGTAATCTTCACAAGTTTCGCCTCCTTCAGAACATCACTGAGTACTCACCACACGCTGGACAATACTCATGACTGGAAAACGGTTTTCGACGTGAATTTGCACTTCACTGGGACGGCCAGTGTTAGTAAACGGCTACAGACCAACCTCCAGGATCTTACTGTGCGACTCGTAGTCGAAGTCAGTAGGCAACCCATGTACCGGAACCTTGGTGTAACTGAAACCATTTATTCTGAGTCACGATGTGACTGAATACATGGCATATCGCCGCCGTACCAGGGTTTGTATCCTCTGTTACGGATGCGAAAGTGAATTACGTGACCCGGGTTTTTCAGATTCCGCTATAGAGATACACAGGTGTGTATGTCAAAGACATGTGTGTACAGTTGTGGATTTATTCGGATAATCCCATCAGTGTTGTTAACCAAGAACTCGCATAGCGAAAGGATTAGTTATTCGAAAAACAAACACATGGAGATATAGGTGTAAACACATCAAACAAACACTCATTTGCATATAACACTGATCCCAGGACGTCACGGTTGTGAATGCCCGGTCCTTGTATATACAGGGAGTCACTTCATGTCGAACTGCACTCTAATGTCTCCTCTTGTATTCTCCCCCCAGTTGCTTCAATATCCAAATACATGCTCGTGCCTCACTACTGAGTAGTAGTGTGAATAACATAGTGCGATCGTCCGTCATTACATCGGGAACATAACATTTAAGTCACTGCTTTATGGACTGTTGTAAAACATTATGTTAATTTTCTGCGAATGTATGGCTAGCATATTAGCAAACAATGTCTAACTAAACTTACGGTAAACATTGCTTTCTCACAATGTGACTGATGATCAGCATAAACGCGATCATCAGAGAACAATACACAAGAAAGAATGCCTAGTTGTGCTGAAGTTATGAGATTTCCCCTCAATCTAGCTGTCGTAACACTGATGAAACTATTTTTATTTGGCTTAGACAACTTCTTGATTATTGCATATCGGAATTCAATCCGTACTCCAGATAGTCCGAACAGCATGCGCTTGAACCGGCATTGTCGTTCTCCCATTGTGAAATTCGTATTCTCGAGTTTCCAGTTTCACTGGTATTTGTCAGCAACTCAACTAAAAGTCAATTACTGCGATTAAACTTGATTGCCGTGCCTTGTCTAGAATGTGTGCGACCGACAGTACAGAAATCCGGCGAATTCATCAAACATCGACCGCACCTTGAGATACTCACGTCGTGTCAAATTGTAATTCTGTATTGCGGTAGGCTCGGCACAAAGGCTCACATCTAATGTTCAACTTTCCTCGACTCAAATCGATCACAGCTTCAAAAGCATCCAAGAGATCGGCTTAAATAATGATCTGGTTGGGAGCCGGAGATTGAACGAAATGGTGTTACGACACTGAAACATCGCGCCTTGACGAGCCTCGGATTCGTAAGCTGCGTCTGATAACTACCCTAACCACCATCGAGCATGGTACAATCTGATCATTTTAATTCTAAATCACCGAAACTGATGCACCCGTATCAAGCAGACACATATACAACTCAGCTAATTCTTACACATGTTTTTATGGCCTCACTACCAATCACTTCTACTACTGGTTTAGGAAAGACGAAAGAACACTCGTACCTCCGAAGT
The DNA here is from genome assembly GCA_014338405.1 of Paragonimus skrjabini miyazakii. NCBI lineage: Eukaryota > Metazoa > Platyhelminthes > Trematoda > Plagiorchiida > Troglotrematidae > Paragonimus > Paragonimus skrjabini miyazakii. The sequence continues at coordinate 2,614 of JTDE01001801.1, read as the reverse complement.
CCACGACGACTCCTACGGTCTCCCCATTCGTTTGTTCAGTGCTGTGACTTTGACTGTGAACTGCTCCATCGTTCATTATGGTGACAGTAGTGTCCGTGCGGAAATGAGAGTTGGACAATATCCACCACCCGTACCAGGCGAACTTGATCTACTAGTGCCGGTGACAAATCACAGATGAACTAATCTGTAGGGCGCAGTTCTGTCGAGGCTGACTCAAATTGCAGAAGCACTGTATCCGGCGAGCTTTACACAAAAAAGGTAGTCAGCAAGAAGTTCGTCCCTGTTTCAAATAGGACCGCCCTGACTCCTGGCGGTTGGTAGAGTTGTCGGATCTAGTCAGCATGAACTCCAACTTTACAAAATCTTTCGCGCTACATCCAACGTCGCAAATCGTTCAACTATCTGCCAACTTCCTACAGCACACAACACGTTGAGCAGAGTGAATTACCAGGACCACCTGTATGGAATGCACTTCGCAACTCTGAAGTGCCGTGTTACTTCGCTAATGAGGCGCTCCTACTCCCACGCCCTTTATTGTATAAAACCTAGTCGGGACCGTAGACAGTTTCATGCCCCGAGTAGTATCATTTCACGAGTGTTGATGTATTGTTGAGAACAGCAGATACACGCTTCCCTTGGTGACTTACGTCATTCGACTTCAAAAATGCGTCCGGTTACAGCTGGACGGATGTATACACGAGTTATTTTTACCTATGGCCCAGAAAAGTGACCTGTTGTTTGAGGAATGTGAGCAGACTTACAATGACCATCGATGTCCCTCTCAATTGATGCACACAGTGATATGATCGCGCGAACAATGCGATCGCTCGGCGGCGCGTACTCCCGAAGTCCTCAGATGTACAAGTTGGTCGAATAACTGCAGTTGGCGGTGGTTGAGTCACCTGCTCTGCATGCCGGTTAAATAGTTGCCCCATCGGACATTGTTCACAGACCACTGGTAATACGATGAATCTAAGGGGTGGTAAAACAACGAAGTGGTCACTGAATGAAGTGACCCTGACTCCAAATCTATTTTCGTCTCCTATTGATCATACCCCTTTCTAGAATAGCCCTTACAGTTGTCATCGTGAACAGCAGTTCAAGCCATGGCATCGCATAACCATGCCCACGGCCAGTTGTGAACAAACGATACCTACCTCGAGCTACCAACGCACGTGAAATACCGGATGTCAGAAGTCGTATCCCTGAAGTCTGTGGTTTACGCAACATGCGATAAGCAGAATCAGTCATTTTGTGCGGTTGCAAAATCCGGCGAATCGCAGCGGATCCCCACGGAGTATCCCCAATGACTTGTCCCTACTAGGCACAAGCAGTGGTCGACGTACCGGGATGACCATATTCGACGGACGGTCACTAAGGGCAATAGCCTAGTCTTTGTGTGTAGTAACTCACCGTTGGTGTATGCGGGATTAGGCTGATAGCGATAGCCTAATAGTTTCTGTATTATCCGGGCTCGTGACATCAAAGTTTGTTGTCGTAGAGCGCTTCCAGTTTTCATACCTAAGTCCCAAGGACAATGAGCACACTTGATACACTACTCTATCAGACGAGGCACAGAGTCGTAGTAAACTGGGTTGGGCCAGCATTCTTAAATCGGCGTAATCTGACATAACTTAACACCTTACCACTGCTTACTCATTCTCACTTGGTTGCCTCTTGCACCGACGTCACCCAACCTGCGGCTGATTGACGGTTAAACGTAACAATTAATCGTTAACCCCCTTGTTATTAACGTTAGTCAACGCGCTCGATGCACGCTGTCAACCTCATACATAATCCACTACGTTGACCAGTTTACACTAAAGCTTGCCATAGAATGCGGTCATTGATTAATAAGGCGCAACCTAATTGATCGACAGCTTTTATTCGACGCCCCGATCAATTACCACAACCCGACATAAGCACTTTGAAATTCTGCTTTAAGATATTCACACCAAATTTAGTGCGGATGAAGTGAAACAGCTTGGGCGTCGTGTTTAATATGTTATTGCAATCAATTACAACACTCCTGAGGAAGGCCACCCGAGGTGATCGAAACGTAAAGTAGTAAAACTTGCACGTAACGTCGCAATCCTTAATCTATTCACGATCTTGAAACGTTGCCAAAATAGTGTTGATTCGATGATGAAAGACATCCAATGTTCTTTATGGGAAAGCTCCTAAACAGTGAAACCCATTGTCTTCTTTAGAGTAATTGTTAGTAATTAAGCAACATAATTACGACCTACGGTCCGCCCGCACAGAACCCTACTTAGCATAATGGACTTGTGTTGTTCCCATTGTTCGCTTAAAAATTGGGCTAAACGTTGATACATTACTAGATGATGTAAACGAGAGATTTTAGCCAAGCCAATGCTAAGGAGGCATCGACCAGTCCACACAACTACGCTCCTCGACCGATCACTAGTGAACATTCCAGCGTCATCATCATCATAGACAGCAATACATCAGTGGCTCACACTGATGCTTAACTACCACACAAACACGAAGGAAAAAGAAAACACTATACAGAAAGAGAGAAGAATAAAAGGGAAAGGAGAGGAGACCTAATCACTAAAAAATAGCTACGTCTACATTCAAACATACAACATCA